>WOXC01002296.1:0-40775 GCA_011680675.1 Gymnobelideus leadbeateri
AGTTAATAATGAAAGAGGAGAGGACTCACAAATCCCTCAAGGTATCTTAGAATGCTGAGATGCAGATGTAACAAGACTAGCCCTGCAATAATGGGGCCATAACATAAATGCTATTCTTAGAAGAAGCAATATATTCTTCTAAGGTGGAGTGCTATTCTGGGTTTAAGGCTTGGATTATAGTTTTGTTCTACCATTTACTCACTATGCAACCTTAGATAAATTTGTTATATACCCTTGACCAGCAAATGATATTTGAAAAGTTTTGGGTTTTTTTTTTAACCATGAATAACAAGAACAATTAATACTATTTTGGACTAAGAGTTATCTATTGCAATGAAGATCATTGGGGAAACATGGCAGTAAAAGGGATGTCAGTTGATAGCAACAAGCTTTTATTAAGCACTTATATTTTTTTTTGGTTGTATATGCTAAGACTAAGATACAAAGAAAGAGAAAAAAATAGTTCCTACCCTTAAGAAATTTGTGTTCTAAAGAGCTTAGATTTATTTTTACCCTAAGAAATAGTAACCATAATTCAAAGTCTTTGAGGAATATCAGTCTGACTTTGTTTCTGGGTAATTTCTGGCCCAAATGACTTAAAATACCTTCAAATATAACATTACTAAATTAAGAATCTCTTTTGTTGATTACTACTCATCTTTTTAGTTTTTTTCATGTTTACCTTCATAATATCTTTCCAACATGTCCCTTTCTCTGCACTCAAATAGCTAGTACCTTACTTCAGGTCTCTATCCTCTCTCTCCTAAACTACTATAGCAGTCTTCTAATTGGTCTCCTTGCTGTCTCTTTCTCTACTCCATCCTCCACTCAGCTTCCAGAGATTTTCCCAAAGTGTAGTCCTGACCATGTCACCTCCTCACTACCCATCTTTACTTAATAAACTCTCCAGTGACTCCTTAAAACTTCCAGGAGGAAATGCAAATTCCTCTGTTTGTATTTTAAAGCTTTTCATGACCTGTCCACTTTCTACCATTCCAGTCTTCTTACACATCATTCCCTCCGTCTCCATGTGTTCTGTGATCCAGCAACACTGGCATACATGCTATTGTTTGAACACACCATTCTGTCTCCTTTCTGTGTGTTTTTGCACTAGATGTCCCCACTTCCTGGAATGTTTTCCTTCCTCATGCCTGCCCCTTAGCTTCCATGGATTCCTTCAAGATTCAGTTCAAATTTCACTTTTGGTAAGAGGCCTTTCCTGCTCCCTTCACCTGCTAATGCCCTTCCCACTCAGATTACCATCTTCTCTAATGTATTTTTTACATATCTAACTCTTTACATGTTTCTCCCATGAGATTGTGAGGTCCTTGAGGGCAGGGATAGTTTTTGCCTCGTGTTCCAAGTGCCCAGCATGGTACCTGACACAGAGTAAACACCTAATAAAGACTTGTTAACTGATTGATTCATTCACACTTTTACCTGGGTTTTACATTTCACAGTTCTACTTCAGAGAAAGTGGCAGCTAGGTGGCACAGTGGATAGAGAGCTGGTCGTGAAGTGTTCCTGACTCATCTTCCTAAATTCAAATCTGGCCTCAGACACTTACTAACTGTGTAACCCTGGGAAAATCCAGATCAGGAAAAGCTAGAGAAAGAAGTGACAAACCACTCTAGTATCTTTGCCAGGAAAAGCCCAAATGGGGTCACAAAGAGTCAGACATAACTGGACAGGATTTCAGGGAAACATTTTCTTTATCCAACACCGCAAGCTATTTATTTTGTTGCACCCTTTCTACTCCTTTAATTAAATCATTTCATCCTTGCCTTTGTGTCAGTAGGTCTAATATTTGTCCTATTGCTTGACCTAGAAACCCAAGGTGCTTTTGCCTTGAACTTTGCAATCACCTTGTTTTCCCAGTGTCTTGTCTGCTTGATGCTTGTACCAAGACTATCTCCCCAGGAAGTGGCTTGTTGCAGGGTTTCGGGTTTTTGAGTGTGTGTGTGTGTGTGTGTGTGTGTGTGTGTGTGTGTGTGTGTGTGAACTGGTTCTTGTGGGTCTCTTGGAATTTGCTAAATTTCTTTGTGAGTTCTATCCACAGTGAAAGGTTTCCTGAGAACTGAATTTCCTAAAAGGATATAATGGTGAGGAAGGGTACTGTAAGCTTTCACCCAGTATCCACTAAAGCAATATGCACTTTTTAGTTTCAGGAGCCAGGATGGAACTAAAGAAAGAAGCATTTATGGGGCGGCTAGGTGGCACAGTGAGTAGAGCATCGGCCCTGGAGTTAGAAGGACCTGGGTTTGGATCCGGCCTCAGACACTTAACACACACAAACAAAAACCCAACTGTATGACCTTGGGCAAGTTACTTAACCCCAATTGCCCCCCAAAAAAGCAAAAAAAAAAAGAAGTATTTATTAAGTTTCTACTATGTCAGGCACTCTGCCAAGTACTTTACAAATAGTATCTCATTTGATCCTCACCATAACTTTGTGAAGTAGGGGCTAACATTATCCCCATTTTACAGCTGAGGAAACTAAGATAGCCAGAGGTTAGGTGACTTGCCCATGACTTGCTACTCCCACTGAAGTGGGATCTGAACTCAGGTCTTCCTAATCCCAGGTCCAACTCTCTGTCCATTGTGCCACCTAACTGCCCCATTAACATTTAACAAATATGTATTGATTGATTCACTTTACAATTCCAGAAGCACTGGATGAGGAAGTAGATATTATACTAATGAAAGAAGCTTGGGTATTAAGGTTCAATCTTGTCTTTATAAGCAGGAGCTTGACCCCTATTGAATCAAGATGTCAATATGATCTTTTTCAGGGACATATTCCAGGTCCAAACAAAGAACACACTATGTCAGATCTCCTTAGGAGCACTGACTTGAAAATATGGTTATGCTTTAAGCGCTTAAGTACCTCTTGTCCTAGTCATACTATTAAATAGTTTGAGCATTACTTCCATTTCTTAAACAAAGTTTTTCACAGAAAATTTGCTTTTACCTTTGTTTTCCTTTAAGAACCAATATGGAAGCAGGTCTCTATGAATGGGAATAACAAATGGACACGTAATAAAAAGCATTGATGGTGTTGATAATGAAATTTGTTGGAGGAAATTGCAACAATGTCAGGGATGTTGACTTCATTTGTTCTTTCTCATTTTATTACTTGGGTCAAAGAAGCCCATTCCATTTTCTGTAATAGGGCTCAGGGGTTGAATAGAGGCAAATCATTATGGATCCTAAATCCACAGCATTTTAAAATCTTTAAGTAGATACTTTTTTCTTTTCCTTTCTGTTCCCACTGCAGCTATGCTCATTCAAGCCTTTATTACCTCTTGTCTGTAATTTTCCCATTGCCTTGCAACTGCTTTCTGGCTTCTAGTCTCTCTTTCCTTCATTTTATCTTGTACACTAACATCTAATTAGTTTTTTAAAATCTTTAATGCCTATATTAATTATTAATGGTTATGTTGATAAATTAAAATCCAAAGTACTTACAGTGGCATTCTAGGCCCTAAGTGATAAGGCCACATATGATATCTTTATCTCTCATAAATACTCTAAACTAGTGTTTTCCAATGTAAACCATGCTCTTTATCTCTCATTATTTCTCTCCCCTCCAGTTTTTTTTTTAATTCTATTCTGTAATTCATGGGTTCTCTGATTATTTTTCTCTATATTTTCTTCTGTATTTTTCCTATGTCTTTAAAGAGGATAGAGCTTCTAAAATACCCCCCTTCTGCATTACTACATTTATAATTCTTGCTCAATCTTCCCAATTTTCTGTCCTAGTTGCTATGCACATTAACTTGGGGGAAAGGATTTGAAGGAGCCAGAGGAGCTGGAGACCTCTGTCCCAGTTCCTTTGTTCTACATTCCTGCTTTTGTCATGGACCCTAGTTAAAAACAAAATCACTGTTCTCCCCTTCCTCTTCCAACATACCCACACACACTTATACACTCAGACACTATGTGTATATATCTGAATACATATTTGGAGGGGTTTTTTCCCTTGAAAAAAATCGAACACATTGCTTATGAAAGCTATGATAAGTGGTACTGCTTAGTGATTAGAGCACTGGTCTAGATAGCAGGAAGTCTGGTATTTAAATCCCAGTCCAGATATTTAGTAGGGGTGACATTCTGGGTCATTCACATAGCCACTGTCACCCTCAATTTCTTCATCTTTGCAAAATGGGGCTGTTGTGAGCATCAAATGAAATAATTCCTACAAAACCCTTTGAAAACCTACACACATTTCAGTTATTTATTACATTTTTAGAATTCTTTTCCTTTATGACTTAGATAAAAGACAAATAACATTAAGAAATTATGTGAGACATGACTAGTTTAAAAATGTAGGAATCAAAGGTGTCAGCATGGTTGTTAAATTCTTTCTCACTCACTAATTGTTCTATCATTGGAATTAAACATAAATGGCAGAGCTGAGCATCAACAATTGGATTGTTGTCATGATAGTTCCTTCCTGACAACCATTGGAAAAGTAATTAAACACAAGCCTTAAAAAAGTGATTTTGAATTGTTTTCTCACTATTAGACAAAAACTGCTGGGAAAACTGGAAAATAGCGTGGTAGAAACAAGGTATAGACCAATATCTCACACCCACACCATATAACAAGATAATGTCAAAATGGGCACATAATTTACACATAAAGGGTGATACCATAAGCAAATTAAGAAAGTGTGGAATAGTTTATCTGTCAGATTTGTGGATAAAAGAAGAGTTTAGGACCAAAGAAGGTACACAGAACATTACAAAATGTAAAACAGATAATTTTGATTATGTAAAATTTAAAAGTTTTTGCAAAAAAATCCAAACAAACAATGCAACCAAAATTATAAGGAAAGCAGGAAACTGGAATGGAAATTTGCAACAAGTATATCTGATATAGGCCTATTTCTCAAATATATAGAGAACTGAGTTAAATGTATAAAAATACAAGTCATTCCTCAATTGATAAATGGTCAAAGGATATGAACAGTTTTCAGACAAAAAAAATTAGAGCTATCTATAGTCATATAAAAAATGTTCTAAATCACCACTGATGAGAAAAAATGCAAATTAAAACAATTCTTCACACCTATTAGATTGGCTAATATGACAAAAAAGTTGGATGGATGTTGGAGAGGATGTGCGAAAACTGGAAAACTAATACTTCGTTGATAGAGTTGCGGAATGATCTAACCATTTTGGAGAGTAATTTGGAACTATGCCCAAACTGTGCATATCCTTTGATCCAGCAATACCTCTGCTGCTAGGTCTATATCCCAAAGACCATCCAAAAAAAGGAAAAGGACCTATTTGTACAAAAATATTTATAACAGCTCTGTTTGTGGTAGTTAAGAATTGGAAATCATGGGGTGGCTAGGTGGTGTAATGAATGAAGCACTGGCCCTGGAGTCAGGAGGACCTGAGTTCAAATCTGGCCTCAGACATTTAACACAAAAACTAGCCCTGTGACCTTGGGCAAGTCACTTAACCCCAAATGCCCTCCTAAAGGGGAAAAAAAAGAAGAAGCTGTGGTATATTGATTGTAAAGGAACATTATTGTGCCACAAAAATAACAAGCAGGATGATTTCAGAAAAACCTGGAAAGACTTACCTAAATCGATATATAATAAAGTGAAGAAAAACCAGAAGACATTGTACACAGTAATAGCAATATTGTTTGATGAAGAATTATGAATGACTTAGCTATGTTCAGCAATACAATGATCTAAGACAATCCCAAGGAACTAATGAAGCATACTATTCACCTCCACAGAAAGAACTGATATTAATTGAATAAAGACTGAAACATGCTTTTTTCCACTTTCTTTCATTTTTTCCTTTTTTATTCAAGTCATATTATACAAAATGACTAATATAGAAATGTTTTATATATTTGCATATGTGTAACCTAGATCTGATTGTTTACCATCTCAGGGAAGGGAGAGATAAGGAAAGTAGGGAGGGATAGAATTTGGAACTCTGAACTTTAAATAAAAATTTTTTTAAAAAAAGAAATAAATGGGATATGGATAAAAAGAACTATAAAAAGAAATAAAATTGTTTTCAAGATTATAAATGTAATAGCTCAGCAAAAATAAGAATTTGAAATAAGTCAAATAAGCACACAAAATAAGGGATCAAAGCTTATATTTAACAAAAGAGTACCTAACAATTTAAAGAATAACATATATAGAAAATGCTTTTGCTCATTGACCCCTCAGGTCCTGTCTGAAATTCCATTACCTCTGATTTTGTTTTCTTTTTTCTTTAAAAAAGTAATGTTTAAAATTTATTCATGTTTTAAAAAAGAACTCCTTTGATACTTCAAGAGGTTTTTTCAAAAAAAAGATGATTAGTGTTTAAAATTCTCAGCGTTTTGTCTTCAAATCTCAAGAAAATTTTGTTGGTTTCATTCTTTAATTCAGACATCATATCCATGACTGTCATACTTTGGTTTTGATGAGTTCTCCTGGGAATAGAAAACATGGAGGGGAATAGGTTTCTTAAGTTTGAGAATAATTAAAAGAGAGAAGAGAAAGGAAAAGGTGAGAAATGAGTGGAAGTTGGTAGCATTGTATGAAAAATAGAATCCTATATACTTGGAATTAAGATGAGCTGAAATCCTAGTTCAGAGAATTATTAGTTGTGTTGCCTTAGGCAATACAGCTGAATCTTAGTGTCCTCATCTATAAAATGTGGATAATATTAGCATCTACCTCATAGGAAATATTGTAAGGATCAAGTGTGACATGATGTATGTGAAACACTTGGCAAACTCTAAAGCTATCTCTAATAATAACAATATAATTACAATATAATATTACAATAATTGTAGATATTAGTATTATTATTTCTTAAGACATTCTAGCCATGAGAAAATCTTCCTTTTGCATTAGGGATTTGGCAGGAATTTGCTAAAGTTACACACAAAAGGCTTGCATCATCATAAGAGGTGGAGAAAGTCCCAAGAAAAGATGAGAAGCCTCACAGTTGAATCCTTATTCATACATCCCTGGTGACTGGCCAACTTCAAAGATAAATTTATCTATGTGGAATAGATATAAGAGCTACCAAAAAGAATGACAGAGAACTGAGGATCTCCCAATGATTATTGGAAGGAAAGAGGACTGGAAGGGGATGCTCTGGTTTTTGGTTTTTGGTTTGTTTGTTGGTTTTTATTATATAATCCTGTTATAGTGAAAAGGTTGTCTTCCATACTAGAGAAGAAAGGGATACTATAGGAAAGACTCTTTATGGTATGAATTATCATAGAGAACGAAGTATTCCTTTTATAATGATGCATTTTGAGTATGCTTGAATAATCATAAAAGGTGAGGAAAATACCAGGGAAGGAGGTCAATGAGGGCCCAGCCCTTAGGGCATATATGATACGCTCTGCTGGCTGCAATAAATACATGGAGACTCGGAAAGCCTGCTTCTATAATATCTAATAGATGGACTTCCCACAACCCTACTCTGGCTTACTATGGGAATCTCCTAAAAGTGGTTGCATTACTCAAATTTGTAGTATATATTTCCTTTGGTATACAACTAGCTACCATATTTTACATAATTATAACTTTAAATAGTGTGAATTCAAATACATGCGTCCACTTCTGAGGAGATTCATTATTTGCACTAATTGGGATCCATCTCAATCAAATTGTAAGCATTGTAGAAGCAAGAACTCACTTTTTGTAGCTGTATTTCCTAATACTTGAAAGGCAGTATGGTCTAATGTGTAGTTTGTCTTAGAGTCAGGAAAATATGACTTCACATTCTGGCTTTGACATATCCTGACAGTGTGACCTGGGGACAGTAATTTAAACTCTCAGTGCTGCAAGGAAATTGTAGTGCATATGATGTGGGAGAGCATTGGTTCATGGGTTTATGTATTAGAGGGAGTTTCCTCACCTAGAGTTAACTCCCAATACCAGTGAAATCTCAGGTCTGTTTTTTTTAAATCACTTCTTGGTCAATATGCATTTATTAAGCACCTACTGTATTCTAGGCACTGTAGTTAGTGCCAGGGATACAAAAATGAGCAAAAAGCAGCCCCTTCCCTCAAGGAACTTATGGTTTAATGGAGGAGACAACATGTAAACATATATACAAAGCAAACTATATACAGAAAAAAATAAGAGGGAAGAGATAAGAATTAAGAGGGGCTAGGGAAGGTTTTCTATAGAAGGTGGGATTTTAGATGGGACTTAAAGGAAGCCAGAGAGGTCACTAACCACAGCAGAGAAGGAAGAACATTGCAGGCTTGTGGAACAGCCAGAGAAAATGCCTCAGGCCAAAAGATGGAGTGGAACAGCCAGGAGGACAGTATCCTTGAATTGAGTGTGTCTTGGTAAAGAAGGTATAAGAAAACTGGAAAGGTTTGGGCTGGGGTGGTGCTAGATTATCTCTACCTCCTTGCATATAATAAGTCCCCCAATAAACTTTTGTGGATTTGAATTGTCTATTTTAGCTTCACTGCTAGATTATTAATTCCTTGAGGGTGTGGTTTGGGTTTTATTAATCTTTATCATTTTACAGCACCTAACACTGCCTTGTACATATTAAGCAGCCATTAAACATTTATAGAAGAAAAGGAAGGAAAAAAAGAAAGAAGTGTTTCTGTGGATTTGTGGGGCAATTATTAAAAGGGGGCAAGTAATTCTCAATTTCTAAGAAGGGGAAATACACTTTCTATGTACACTGTGTCTCTGAACTTGGCAAGACCAAGTAAGTAAAATTGTCTTCCTTGTTCTCCTCTCACCCACTCCCCCTTCTTCTACTTCTTTTCCTTCCTCTACTTCTTCTGCCAAAAGATTTTTAATGCTGTAGCATTAAAATTAAATTAAATTGCCTCTTAGGATCCTGAGGAACCAGTGAAAACTCCCACTAAATATTTTATGTTGAATGTTTTATCAAGGCAAGACTTTAAATGATAAGAAGGAAAATGATTCTAGTATAGGCAAATGTACCCTGAAGGAACAGATCAATTATTTTAATTTACTTTGTAAGTTCACTTACCCTGTGTCTGGTCACTCCACTGTTTGACTATAGATTAGTATACCCGGGCATACTCAAGGTTTGCACACAATTCATTGGACACAGTGTGTGCTCATTAAATATCTTATGATGATAATGACTCAGGAATTAAAGATTCACAAGAAGAAAAAGAAATAAAGATGAACATGAACAAAATCAGCCTAAAGAATATTACAAATTATTTGGCCTTTAAAGTTTTTCATAACCTGCTCCCTTTCTACCTTTCCAATCTTCTTGAGCCTTACTCCCTTCCTCGTACTCTGTGACCCAGTGACCCTGGCCTTCTTGCAGTTCCTCACACTAGACACTCCATCTCCTGACTCCCAGAATTTCTATTAAAATTCATACCTGGAATTTTCTCCCTCATCTGCACGTCCTGGCTCCCCTGGCTTCTTTCAAGTCTCAGCTAAAGTCCCATCTTCTGCAAAAAGCCTTTCCCAAGTCCTCCTTAATCTTAGTATCTTCCTTCTGAAGAACCTCATAGTATATATCTTGTTGTGGGCAGCTAGGTGGTGTAGTGTATAGAACACTGGATCTGGAGTCAGAAGACCTGAGTTCTTGGGCAAATGTGATCCTGGGCAAATCACTTATTCCTATTTCCTTCAGTTCTTCATTTGTAAAATTAGCTGGAGAAGGAAATGGCAAAACAGGCCTTGCCAAAAAAACTTCAAATGGGTTCTCAAAGAATCGACATAACTGAACAATAATGATAATAAGACTGTGACCTCCTTAATTTGTTTTGTTTTGTTTTTGTTTTAACCTTTCTTTATATCCCCAGCACTTAAAGTACCTGATGCATAGTAGGAGCTTAATAAATGCTTGTTGACTGAATGCCTGACCAAGGGAACTAAAGCATAGTTCATACTGGAATGATAACAACAACCATATTACTGTTTTAGTTGAATCATAAAGGGGATAATTTATTTAGAATCCATATTAAGCAAGTGCTATAGAAACTGTTACATTTGGGACTTTCAGTGAAGAGATCAGAGCATAAGAGTCAAAGGGAGGCAAACTCCTCATATGCCACTCAAAAACAACCAAGAAAAGCACTAAAGAAAAGAAAAATGACTCTTCTCCTCACCCCACCCCAACCCCATACATATGCATAAGAAAATAAAAATCAACTCAAAAAAATCACAAGAACCAGTGAAGCTAGAAGTAAAAGATGACAAAAAAGACTGGAAGCAAACAATGAAGAAAGTGACCAATTTGGAGACTAGAATAGAAAAACTCAGAAAATCTAAAGGAACAACTAGCAATAAGTCCAGTCCTGTATACATGTTAGAAGTGTAGATATGTTTATGTGCATAAAAATGTGTATATGCACACGTATACTTCTACTAAAGTATAAAAAAGAATTGTACAGAGTACAGCCCAAGGAGAGAAAGGCAAAAAAAAATTCTTAAATTATTCAAAGAATTGGAAAATATGTAGACTTAAGTGATAAACCTAGAAAATGAATCATAACACAGAAATTTCATTACTAATTACTTATTTTACTAATTTACTAATTACTAAAATTACTAATATCCAAAAATTTATAAAAACAAAAGAAATGATAAATATTAAGAATGCAAGGAAATGTGGATTCTTATCAAATGAGGCCAAACCAGGTCATCAGAACTAAAACTAAAACTAAAACTAAAACTGTTATCAGAATATATATATGTATATATATATATATATACATATATATATTCTGATAACAGAAATAAGATAAAATAACAGCAGAACCAAAAGACTAGGTATATAAAGACAGCAGAGATAAAATGTACATTGCTGCTGATCCTGTTCGGCCTCATTTCATAAGGATCTCTCCCTATTTCCTTGCATTCTTCATATTTATCATTTTGTTAGGTTTCCTAAATTTCCTGGGATGTCAGCCATCTTCAAATTGCCAGGTCGTGATCTATACTGCAGATTAGTCCCTTGGATCTTCATATTTTCCATTTTTTATGGACAATTCAGTGATTTTTCCCCCTATATCACCATTGGGTGTTATTATTGTAATTCTACATCCTATGTCTATGTAGCAGTGGTATATCTAGGTAGAGATAGAAACATGTAGCTATATGTAAACTCATGCTTTCATTGGCATAGGGAACTCCCAAGGAGGAAGTCTTACGGTGCAGAGCAATAACTGCTCTGCAACTTGTAGTTTTAGAGGGTTGTCTTGAAAACATGGATGGCCGAAGTGAGCAGAACCAGGAGAACACTGTACATGGTAACAGCCACAGTGTGAGATGACTATCTTTGATAGACTTAACTCTTCTCAGCAAAACAAGGATCGAAGACAACTGCAAAAGACTCATGATGGAAAATGCCATCCAGATCCAGAGAAAGAAGTATGGGGTCTGAATACAGATTGAAGCAGACTATTCACTCTCTTTTTTTGTTTTGTTTTGTTTCTCCTTTTTCATGGTTCCTCCCATTGGTTCTAATTCTTTTTTATAATATGACTAATGTGAAAATATGTTTAATATGAATGTATATGTAGAACCTATATTGGATTCCATGCCTTCTTGGGGAGGGGGGGAGAAAATTTAAAACTCAAAATCTTATGGAAGTGAATGTTGAAAACTAAAAATTAATTAATTAATAAAAAACAGGGATGGCCACACATACATTCACACATACATACATATGTATACATGTATATATATATGTGTGTGTATATATATGTATATATATATATATATATAAAATCTCCACACATATATATATACACACACACAAAATAAATATGCAATACACATATGTACATACAGGGGTACAATGGTAAATGTTTAATAAACAGCATTTTAGGGAAATGTAGGCATGACACATTTTATAATTTAATTGGTATTAATTTTTTCAACATTTTCTTAAGTCCAGACAACAAATAAAACAAATCAAGCCCCAATTTCTAGTGTTGGCCATTATTCAAGATGCAAATGTTTACACTGAAAATTAACAATCAGTCCTCACATGAGCTGGTTCAAGCTGGCTCTAGCACACCTCTGTATGAATATATAGGTGTTTACATATATACACATACACATTCACATGCATATGTGCATATGTACACACTAATATATACATATATGTAAACAAAATCACAGGGAACCAAATGTCAGGCTAATTGGGAAGAGATATAAAGCAAAAACTTTTGGGAGGAGAGTGTTTTTAATGTAATTATTTCTAACACCACCCCAATTTTAAGGATCTTATGTAAAAATATGTTCTTCAATACTTGAATATCTGAAGGATCTGTGGTTTAATCAATATAGAAGACTCCAGGTGTGGAATTGCTTTTTGTCATCACAAATCACAAATTAGTAGATAAATCCCCAAGAGTTGCCAAAAGCATATATAGATGTTAAAAACAAAGCTACAGAATTCACAATATCTGACTGACTTAGTAATATAAAACAAAAATATTGTGTCTTGGGGGTAGCAGAGTGTTAATTAATGTAGTCACTTGTACTTTGTTCAGTGCCAAAAGTTTTCTGTAAAATTATGTTCCTTATTGCTTGAATATGTAAAGGATCCATGATTTAGTCATAGGGAACTTCCGGGTGTGGAAATTTGTCTAGTGTCACAGAGTATGAAAGTGTCAGAGACTGGAATTGAAGCCAGGTCTCACTGACAACCAGCTAAACATGCTATCCACTAAACTGGTCTTTCTCTTACTTTTTACTATGTGTGTTCATTTGATTATTAATGTTTGTTGGTGGTTAAATTTGTAATACAATTTTTAAAATAATAAAATTGTTTCACTTCTCTGCACAGAGACCTTTGCTAAATAGTTCTGAGCTCTGAGAGCAGTTTACCAAATCCTCTCCTGGAAAGAGGCTCTTTGACTGTAGAATTACTGTTATCTATGTTATGGCAAGTTGTTCAACAAGAACAAGAAATGTCTCCAAGTATTTAATTTACAATATGACTAAAAATCTATAATGACAAGTTGTGAGTCAACAAAGACAAGAGATGTCTCAAAGTGTTTAATTTTCAGTATCAGCAAAAATCTATAATCTACATGGTTCTGAGTCATTTTTTCATCTACAGATTTATATTAAAAGAATAATGAGGTTGGATCTTTTTTATCCCACAGGAATACAGATAAATTACACAGGCTTTCATAGGTAAAGCTTGACTAATTTAGGTTGGACCTACGGTTTGACTAATGGATTGACATACAAATAGCAAATTATCTTTTCCTGCCTAAAGGTAGCTGGAGGGATAAAGAGAAGATCATCAATACTAGTTGTATTATTTCAATCCATCAGCTATTTATTGAGCTCTGATTGTCCTTCCAGAACTGTACTAGTTTTATTTGAATTTCCAAAAATTGAGTCTCAGTTGCAATAACCTTATATTTAAGGTTCACACTGGAGCGTTCAGTTCAATAATAAAGATGATGCTAAGGGATAATCTGATAGTTTTATTACCACACAATTCACTTGGTTCAAGGTCTTACTAGGTTTATAACTGAGAAATGACTACATTTTTATTATGATACATATTCTTTTTTATCATAATGAGGTCAGACATGAGTCAACAGGACAAAATGTACCCTGGACTATCTAATTTCCATGATAAGTAAAATTACATGATGAATAGACTTTTTTCCCCTTAAATTATAAGGAAGAGCCTCAGAACTTTAACAAAAACTCTAGGTGGAGCAATTTAAAAGATTTGTTTAGATAGCAGCACCAAAAAGGGGGAAAAAAAGCTCTGAATTACAGAACTTCAGAGATAATTTAGATATAATTTATTTGAAAGTAACAATTACCAAATATGCTAATGAAAAGAAAATTGATGCACTAATGAGCATCATTAAACAGAGTTCTGAGTACGATTATACCACAATTCAAATCTCCATTTATTGGACTTGTTCTGATTTCCCTACAATCTCCTCTGCTCTTTAAACCATGGCTATCACCTTAACAGCCAATTGTCAGCAAATTAAAAAAAAGAATGGATATGAAAAGTAGAAAGACAAATTACCAGATAGAAGTTCTTGGAGGGATTATTGGGAGGATGTACTTGAAGCAGAAGTCACAGGGGAGGAATAATATGCAGGTATGATTGGAAAAGAAGTCCATAACAGACAAGAAAGGAGAGAGGCAGTGGTAACATTAGACAGGTAATTAGTATCACACATGAAATGATAAAGGAGGATGATCAAGAAGGGATAGCCAAGAAAGGCAGAAGCTGGTTAGACACAGCATCAGACCTCTATTGGGAATAGGATATTGAAGCTAGGAGTAAAGAAAAATAGGAGCTTATTAACATTTTTACCGATGTTCTGAATGATGGAATATGAAGAAAGCTCATTATGACACCCCTTCCCCCAATGTAAGCCAGATGCTGCTCAAGTCAAACTTGTTTCCTTAGAAACAAGGAATCCTCACTCTCATAGTGTTCATTACCACCTCTTTGTCTTTGTTCTTGGTATTTACTCAGTCTAGAGTCTACTTCCTACCTTCTTTTCACCTTGCATAGTCTTCTTATCCTTTAAGACTTGGTTCAATTTCCATGTATTCCATGAAGATCTCTCACAATATATCTTTTCCCCTTTACTGAACTAGTACAATAATTATTGTTTATACCACATAATTTAGCCCTTGATTAAATAAGAAAATAGCCTGTATTGCATTCTCTTTAATAGTACCTATCTCACAGAATGGTTGTGAGAACCAAATAAGACAATGCATATAAAGTGTTGTATGTACCTTTAAGCATTATGTAAATGTGAACTATTATTATTATTATTATTAAACTGTGTATGAAAGACTGCAAAATTATTGCGTTGATCTTCCCCTTTAATTCCCTTTAATTTAATTCCCTAAATGGCTATCAAATTGTGACCATGTCCTTTCCTAATCAAAAAAGGAATAGTGGCTCCCTACTGCATCTAGTATAAAACACACTTAACATTTAAAGCCTTTCTATAAAACTATGCATACCCTTTGACCCAGTAATGCCACTACTGGATTTGTATCCCAAAGAGATCAAAGAAAAGGGGAAAGGACCTATTTGTACAAAAATATTTATAGCAACTCTTTTTATAATGACAAAAAATTGGAAATTGAGGGGATGTTTCTCAAGTGGGGAAGGTCTGAACAATTTGTGGTATATGATTACTACTGGAATACTATTGTATTCTAATACTATAGTATTCTAATTCTGTGATAGAATACTGTCATGCTTTAAGAAATAATGATCAGGATGCTTTCAGAAAAACCTAGGAAGATTTCTATGAACTGATGCAAAGTGGAGTGAGCAGAACCAGGAGAACACTGGACATAGTAACAGCAATATTATAAGGATGATCAACTATGAAAGACTTAGCAACTCTGATCAAGTCAATGATCCAAGATAATTCCAAAGGATCCATGATGAAAAATGCTATTAGTATGTGTGTGTTTTCTTCTGCAACATGGCTAATAAGGAAATATGTTTCATATGACTATATGTGTATAATCAATATCATATTGCTTGCCTTCTCAAGGGGTGAGGGAGAAGCAGGAGGGAGGGAGAGAATTTGGAATTTAACATTTTTTTTATTTTTTTGCTTTTTGGAGGGCAATTGGGGTTAAGTGACTTGCCCAAGGTTTTTGTGTTAAGTGTCTAAAGCCAAATTTGAACTCAGGTCCTCATGATTCCAGGGCTGGTACTCTACTCACTGCACCACCTAGTCGCAGAACTCAACATTTAAAAAAAATGAATGTTAAACATTTTTTAAGTGTAGTTGGGAAATATTTCACTAAATAAAAACATACTAAAAACAAACAAAAATTCACAATTTGGCTCTGGTCTAGCTTTCCAAATTTATTATATCCTTCACATATTTACTCTATATCCCAGATAAAGTAGCCAAGCTGTCATTGCATCTCTGCTCTCCATGCCTTTGCTTCCTCTTCTCTTCTGGAAGGGGTAGAGATGAATCTCACCAAGGCCTTGCCTCTCTCACCTATGCCTTAGCTATTTCCCTTTCTCTTTTCTCACATAGGTGGTTGTAAATCTAATTAGTAATATCCTGTTATGATAGCTAGCTACTTTCAGCCTAGAGGCAACATAATGACCTTGAAGTCTTCATGGGCGCTTTTCCTCCTATTCTATGAAGTTTATATATAATGAAGAGTTACTGGTATGATCATAATATCATAGAGCCCAGTCAGGAAAATTTCTAGCTTTGAGGCAGAGATCTGACCCTGTGTCCTGACTTAAAGTTTTATGTTTCTCTAGCTAATTCCTGGCCTCCTTATATTTGAGACAAAATTTAGGATACAAGAAATATTTAGGTAGAAGAAGCAAGCAAAATATATTCCTGTGTCTATTACTAGATGGGTACAACAAGAAGGGAGAGCTGGGAAAAAGCAGACCTTTTGGAGGGAACTTTTCTTATTCTGTGAAGAGGTGGGTACAGCAAATTACTTTAGACTGAGTATTCTCTTCTGAGATACTTACAGGGCCTGATGACCCTTGTCAATCTCTCCTTTCTCTGCCAAGCTCAGACCTGTTTTCAGTTTCTCCTCTTGGTTATTGCCCCTGGACTGCTAATTCGTTCTACTTTGGCTTCTTAAGTCTTGGGTGGAGCCAGGAATGCTGTCTTCCAAATGCTACTGCTGCAGCTTTTGCTGAGTTCATGAAGTCTTTGCTTCTTTCTCTTGGTCTGTCCATCTATCACAGAGTACACGTGACCCTATGCTTTAAGTTGTTTTGTTTTTATTTATTTTTAGTTTTTTTTTTGTAATAGTAATTAATAATAGCTAGGATTTGTATAGCACCTACTATGTGCCAGACACTGTGCTATATAAGTACTTTCAAATATTATCTCATTTGATTCTCACAACTATCCTGGGGGGAAGGTACTATTACTATCCCTATTCTACAGTTGAAGAAACTGAGGCAACTGGAGTGACCTGGCCAAGGTCACACAATAAAGATCTTAGAGAGGATATGAACTCAGATCTTCCTAATTCCAGGCCTATCATCTAAGCTACTGTGCCATTTAAGTTGCTTCTTTAGATTTAGATCTAAATCACTCCTAGGGCTGAGAGAGAATGTTTGTCCTTCTGGACTACAAATCCCGGGATGTTCACTACCCATCATACTTCCCTAGGAAATAGAGATGAAGAGGTAAACCTTCCACTGTGCTGCTAGAATCACTATCACAATGCTGATCTGGGTCTGTGTTCCAGAGCTTAGGAAAACTTGGTTGGATACTGTTTCAATGAAGAATCCCACAGGGCAATTAAAAGTTTAGAAAATAAAACTGATGAAGGAAGAGTAAAGAAATTAAAATGACTCAATTTGGAAAAGAGAAGGCTAGAGGATGACTAAATAATGACCTTCAACTATAGAAAGGAGTTTGACACAGAAGAGGGAGGCTGCTGTTCTTCATCTCCATGGAGCACCAGGAAAAGGAAAAGGGTTTAAGTTGAAAATGGCAATCAGTGTCTTGGGTTGAATATAAGAAAGAAAATATTATTCAGATTATCAAATGTTAGAAACAGAAAAACTTGAGAAGACTTCATCTTCCTCCAGAGGTCTTTCAAAATAGAATTAATTCTCCAGGGATATTTTAAAATGGTTCTGCCTGAGTATAGGAGTTGACCAACAGTTAATCTCTCATGGTTCATTTCAGCCTTCACTTTCTACAATCTGACTTTCAGCCTATGCTTCAGTCTTTCCATGTATAAAATAGAAATAATACTTGCTTCTACCAAGACTTGTCAATTATATCTTCACAATATCTATTACATATGCTCTCTCTTTTTTTTTTTGTATATGCTCTCTCTTTATTCAATGTTACTGCAACTATCCTAACTCAGGTTCTCTACATGACTACTGTAATGGCCTACCTACTTACAGATCTTTATGCCTCTGCTTTTCCATCTCTCCAATCCATCCTGTATCACTTCAGAAAAATCTTCCTTGTGCACAGAACCTGTCATTCCTCTGCTTAAAAATCTTCAATAGCTCCCTTCTGATTGATTGATACTGACTGACGTTCAAATTTTCCAACATGACAATCAAAATCACCACATTTGATGCCCCTCTACCTTTCTAGATCAGAGTTCTTGACACATTTTCTGCCATGACTTTGTATTTTTATTCACATTGTTCTCTATGTCTAGAATCCCTTCCTGCCTCCCTACCTCCTCCCATTTCATTTGTTGATTTCTTCCTCATCTTTTAAAAAGCCAATTCAAATTCCATCTCCTCTATGAAATCTCTCTGATGGTTCCACATCACTAACAAACCTTGTTCTTCATAATTTACATAGCACCAGGGTGAAGTAATGTGGGAGGCCAGCATTCTAATGCATTTATTATATAATATTATGCGATGAGATCTTCTGTGTTTGTGTCTTCCTCTTTCTAGAGCAACAGTTCCATGATGCCAAGGACGGTGTCTTATCTAAACTTTTAATTTCCATTAGCTGCTAATTCAGTGTTCTATGTTGTTATAGTTATATTTGTGCCTGCTTCCCAGGGATGTTGTAAAGATGACTCAGTACTTTAAGGATCAGTAGTTTTATTGGTTTGGGCATTCTTTCCACTAATGTTGATGGTAACCCTTCTATGCTTTATCACAAAGTCATGAAGAGTGGCTGTGACCAAGCAGGTGGCAGGTGAGGGAGAATTTTCTGTCAATGGCACAAAATTTAGCTAGACTGGTTTGCAAAATCACAGATAAACAGTTCTTCTCGGCTCCCACTCTGAACTTCTGTGGCTCGGTAACACCTGCTACAGCTTGTGCCCTGTTTCTATTACCTTCCGGAATCCAAAGCTATTCATGTTCCACCATGATAGAATAAAGATTGAAGTGGTGGTTTGTAAAAATATGTGAAATAATTACAGTTCTGTGTCTGTACATGAATAAATGTTATATATAATTGAAACATGTTATTGATGATGGAGCCAGGAAGACCTGGGCTTAAATCTAGCCTCAAACACTTAGTAATTGTGTGACCCTGGGCAAGTCACTTAACCCTGTTTGCCTCAGATTCTCATTTATAAAATGAGTTGGAGAAGAGAATGGCAAACTACTCTAATGTCTTTGTTTGAAAACCCCAAATGGGGTTATGAAGAGTCAGACACAACTGAAATGACTGGACAGCAATAACATTACTTGTAGTATTTTATTTTGTTTTTTCTATACTATTCATCTCAGATTTATATAGGCATTACAGGTAGGCAATGAGTTGGACCTAGAAGTGAACAGTAGGAGAAGAATGGACTGGATTTGGTCTGAGAAGCTGTGCAGTGTTTTCAATAATACTGAGCTAATCTCTGAAACAAAAATGCTTTTTTAACATATTCTCTTCATGATGATATATGGCTTTGAACCTTGGAATAGTATAATCTCCAAGAATCAGAAATGCAAGTGACCTAATGAACAATGAAGAGATATCTCTCAGAATCTCACATTTTTAGTGTAACAAAGATAGGCTTTGGGGTTCACCTTTCCAACCCATACTTCGCCTAGAAGGTCAGTGCTCCAGAGCTTGGTTATTATTCCCCTCAGAGTTCTGTGTGTATCCCTAAGGCATAATGGTATCTTTCTCTAGTTCTTTCTCTAAGTCTCTTTTCAGATATATTCTCCCCAGTTATCTATCACAAGTGCCAATTATTATCATCCCAATATCATATAACCAGGGATTACTGCTCCAATATCAATTGACCATCTACCATTTTCTCAATATCAATTAAATAATTATAATCAATTGTTGTTGTTCTTCAGTTGTGTCTGACTCTTTACGACCCCATTTTGGATTTTCTTGGCAAAGATACTGGAGTGGTTTACTATTTCCCTCTCCAGCTCTTTTTACAGATGAGGAAACTGAGGAAAACAGGGTGAAATGACTTGTTTAGAATCACACAGCTAGTAAGTTTCTGAGACCAGATTTGAATTCTAGTTTTTGTGTTAAGTGTCTGAGGCCAGACTTGAACCCAGGTCCTCCTCACTCCAGGATCGGTATTTTATTCACCGCGCCACGTAGCCACCTCATCAATTAGCTTTTTTTTTAATTAAACAAATGCTTTATTAACTTCTGGTTTACATCATTCATCTCCACCAGATTATGAGTTACATCTTTCCCCCATTTTTTCCCCACCCACCACCCCAGAACAGGAGTCCCACCAGATATCCCCTCATCCAATCTGCTCTCTCCCATATCTTCTCCCATACCCCCTTCGACTTTGCCATTAGGGCAAGGTGAATCTCTGAGCCCCAATGCCTGGACATCTTATGAAACATTTAATTTTAAAACTTCAATTTTCAGATCCATTCCCTTCCTCCCTTGTCACCCACTCCCTCTGAGAAGATAAGCAATTCAGTATGTGTTATACATGTATAGCTATGCAAAACACTACCATAGTATATATATTGTAAAAGACTGCTTATATTTCCCTCCCACCCATCTCACCTCCCACCTGGTCCATTCCCTACTTTGATCCTATCCCTCTTTGATAGTGGGTACTTCCAACCTCCCCTCCCCTCAGAACGCCCTCCCCTCCATATCCCCCCTCTCATCCTCCTTTCCCCTACTCAGGAGAGTAAGTGAGGGTAAGATATTCCATTTAGTATGTATGTGATTCTCTCCTTGAGCCAACTTCAGTGAGAATATGCTTTTGCCTTTTTGACTTCCTGTTCTTCCCCTCCCCTGCAAACACTTCCCCTTGCCTTTTCTACATGAGATAGTTTACCCTACCCTGTCTCTCTCCATCTCCTCTTGCCACTTTCCTCTCTCACCTCTTGACTTCACCCCTTAAGAATCATCCCTGGGGCGGCTAGGTGGCACAGTGAATAGAGCGCCAGCCCTAGAATCAGAAGGACCTGAGTTCGGCCTCCGACACTTAATCCATACAAACAAAAACCTAGCCGTGTAACCTTGGGCAAGTTACTTAACCCCAATTGCCCTAAAGGGGCGGCTAGGTGGCGCAGTGAGTGAGAGCGCCGGCCTCGGAGTTTGGATGACCCGAGATCAGATCCGGCCTCAGAAAATGAGCACCCACGCATAAATAATGACTAGCCGTGTAACCTTGAGCAAGTTACTTAACCCCAATTGCTTTAAAAAAAAAAAAAAAAAGAGAATCATCCCTTCCTTGGGATGGCTAGGTGGCGCAGTGAGTAGAGTGCCGGCCCCAGAGCCCGGCCCCAGACACCCAACAGACAAACAAAAACCCAGCCGTGTGACCCCAGGCAAGTCACCCAATCCCAATTGCCCTCCAAAAAAAAAAAAAAAAAAGAATCATCCCTTCCCATCAAATTCAACCTGTGCTCTCTATCCATGTATACATGTGAACATATGCCATGTACCCTTCTTCAATTATTTTCATAATGAGAAAGGTTTCATCAAACACAGTTATTGTTTTTCCATGTAGGAATGTAAATAGTACAACTTTGATAAGTTCCTTTTGATTTCTTTTCCTTGATTACCTTCTCAAGCATCTCTTGCTTCTTGTGTCTGAATGTCAAACTTTCTATTCAACTCTGGTTTTTTCTTCAAGAATGCTTGAAAGTCCTCTATTCCACTGAATGACCATATTTTCCCCTGAAACAAGATACTCAGTTTTGCTGGGTAGGTGACCCTCGGCTTCAATCCCAGCTCTTTTGCCCTCTGGAATATCATATTCCATGCCCTTCGATCCCTCAGTGTAGAAGCTGCCAGGTTCTGGGCTATTCTGATTGTGTTTCCACAATATTGAAATTGTTTCTTCCTGGCTGCTTATAGTATTTTCTCCTTGATCTGGGGATTCTGGAACCTGGCTATAATATTCCTGGGAGTTTTCTTTTGGGGATCTTTTTCAGGAGGTGATCGGTGGATTCTTTCAACCTCTATTTCGCCCTCTGGATCTAAAACATCAGGGCAATTTTCCTTGAGAATTTCTTTAAGGATGATTTCTAGGTTCTTCTTTGATCATGGCTTTCAGGTAGTCCAATAATTTTTAAATTATCTCTCCTGGATCTATTTTCCAGGTCAGTGGTTTTTCCCATGGGATATTTCACATTGCCTTCTATTCTTTCATTTGTTTGGATCTGTTTAACAGCATCTTGATTTCTCATAAAGTCACTAGCTTCCATTTGCTCCAGTCTAACTCTGAGGGAATGAATCTCCTCATTGAGCTTTTGAGATTCTTTTTCCATCTGGCAAATTCGACTTTTTAAGGCATTCTTCTCCTCATTGCCTTTCTGAGCCTCTTTTACCATTTGAGTTAGTCTATTTTTTAAGGTGTTATTTTCCTCAGTCAGGCTGTTGACTGTCATTTCATACTTTTCTTGCATCTTTTTCATTTCTCTTCCCAAATTTTCCCCACTTCTCTTATCTGCTTCTTAAGGTCCTCTATGGCCTGTAGCCAGCTTGTATTTTCATTTGGGGCTTTTGGTGCAGGAGTTCTGACCTCACAGTCCTCCTCCATGCTTTGAGCCTCTTTGCCCCTAAAACAGGAGTCCAATGTTGAACTTTTCTGTTTATTTTGTTTCATTTGACTAGGCATGTTGCCACTTAATTACTTGATTTTTGGGCTTCTTGCCACAGTAGAACTCTGCCACCAGACAGGGGAGCTTCCATCCAAACGTGGCATCTTCACAACTTCTGCCAGTTGGGAGGCCTCTGTAAAGCCTCCACCCACTTTGGCAAATTGGATACCCACCCCAAACTTCCCCCCCAGACCACAATCCAGATCCAGGGAGGTTAAAGCAAGAGCGATTACCCCCCAAGACTGATCGCTGGATCTCCCTACAGTTTGCAGGCCAGGAGCTGGAGCTTCCTCTGAAAACTACAAAATGGCGTGTCTCCTCAGCAGCTTCTAGCCCCCAGGGGAGGAAGCCGACGCATTCCCCAAATCCTGGTCCCAAAGTCCATCAGGCACTAACCTCTCACTTTGTCCTAGGCATATCTGTGCTGATAATTCTGGAATTGCCACAATTGCTGGCGTTCTGGGGTCCCTCCAGCCGGCTGCTGACCCGGCCGCCCTGGGGCTAAAACCGTGGACCTGGGCTAGGCTCTGCGCGCTGCACTGTTGGTTTCCAGCATGCTGTGCTGCCTGCTCTCAGAGCGCTGCGCTGGCCGCTCCCTGCAGGGCTGCTGGGCTGTCCTCAGCAGGAGGTTAGCTCCTCTGTGCCGTTCTGTGTGTGCTGTGGCTCCAGAAGTTGTTCGGAGTCCCCTTTCACATTGTTTGAAATTTGTGTGGGGCAGAGCACATTGGAAATGCTGTTTCTACTCCGCCATCTTGGCTCCGCCTCCATCAATTAGCTTTTTAAAAAAGAATATTTACTGAGAAGATATAGTAAAACCTAATAAAAAAAACCAAACAAGTGAAATTGCAAGCCCACTGTTCACTACCTCTCTTCTACCACCATGATTCCTGAGGAGAGTAGATTCAAACTTGAAGTGACTACTACTAAACTAAACATTGCCCTGACCAAATTACATCTAGGCATGGCATAGCCAATGAATGGGGTGTTCTCTTGCTTTCCGGATACGGTGTCTCCCTAGTCAATTCACTACTAAATTGGGACAAATGATTTTTCAGGATTGGCCTCCTCCTCTCTTTGGTGGTTTCAGCTATTGATACGCACACACACACACACACACACAGAGATATTGACTCCAGTTGCTATACTTCTGATGGCTTTCCCAATCCTTCAAATCACCAGGTTATGATCTAGTTTGTTTTGTTCCCAAAACCAGGAAAGAAGAAACATAACAGAGTCAGAAGAGACAGCAGCATGATATATTTACAGTAGCCTGATGGCCCACATAGGGACATAGGGCAGCTGGCATTATTACCTCTATCACCACCTAGGGGCTTACAGAGGCTCTTCTCCCTCCTTAACTCAAAAACCTCCAGCCAAAAGAAGGTTCTTCCATTTGTTTAAGCTTTTAATTGACTGCTGTACTAGAGCCAAATGTGTATATAAAAAGCTTAAACAGGGGCGGCTAGGTGGTGCAGTGAGTAGAGCGCCGGCCCTGGAGTCAGAAGGACCTAAGTTTGGATCCGGCCTCAGACACTTACACACAAACAAAAACCTAGCCGTGTGACCTTGGGCAAGTTACTTAACCCCAATTGCCCTCCAAAAAGCAAAAATAAATAAATAAATAAATAAACAATAAATATTTAAAAAAAAAAGCTTTTCATCACCACAGATAGAGTAAGCCCATAGACATGCATGTGTTCTGTGACATGATCTAGGAGAGGGCTATCCCTACATCACACACTTCTGGAAATAGGATCAACAAGCTTCTACATGAGTTGATACAAGGTAGAGCAACATGTTTAAAGGACTTGACCCTCTGTTAGTCAATCTCCTGTTTCATTAGTTGGAAGGGACTTCAGCAACCAGTTAGTCCAACTCCTAAAAGGAAACCCCACTACAACATATCTGACAGTTGGTCATTTGTTTTTGCTTGAAGACCTCCAATGAAGAGGAAACCATGTGCAATCCATTGCACTTTGAGAAGGTTCTAATGGTTAAGAGGGCAACTAGGTGATGCAGTGGAAAGAGCCTGGAGTCAGGAAGACTCATCTTCTTGAGTTCAAATTTGTCCTCAGACACTCACTAGATGTGTGACCCTGGGCAAATCACATAGCCTGTTTGCCTTAGTTTCCTTATCTATAAAATGAGCTGGAGAAGGAAATGGAAAATCATTCCAGTATCCTCACCAAGAAAACCTCAAATGGGGTCATGAAGAGTTGGACATAACTGAAACAATTGAGCAATAACAAAAATTGTTAGGAAATTTTTCCTTATATCCAGACTGTAGTTGCTTCTGCAACTTTTAACACTTCTTTTGATTCTGCCTTCTAGGACCCTAAAGCATAAATCCAATCACTCTTCCATATAACAGCCCTTCAAATACTTTAAGCCAGCTATTGCTGGCTTAGGGATCTCCCTTAGGGATCTCTTTTATAAGATAAATAACCCATTTCCTTCAACAAATGCCTACATAACATCATATGATAAACCTTTCTGTATCTTGCCTCTCTCCCCTCAAGGCTTCCTCTGGAAGCTCCTCAGTTTATCAAAGTTCTGTTTAAACTGATATTTAGAATGATACAATAGCATAGAGAACAGGGGGATTCTTCTCTTATTTCTGGAATCTATGCCCAGGAGTGTGATGGTAAATGTTTAATGAACAACTATCTAGGGGGAGCAGGGATGAATACACAACACACTTTAAAGTTTAATCTTGATTATTAAATTTCCTACACTATTTTCTTAGGTCTAAATAACAAATCACCCCTATCTGTAGCATCTGCTAATTTCTCAGTTGCTCACACTGCAAATTTAACAATCAGCTCCATGAGCCAGTCTTAATTAGCTCCAGCACAGCCCTGGGTTCTGCCCCATTCAAAGCTGCCCAAGATCTCATCAGCTTTCTTGGTTGCCACATCATACTGATGATTTGGGTTGAGTCTGCAGGTGAAATGGTGGGCATATAAGTACATTGCAACACATTACCACCAAGAGCTGATACACAAATAGTGACATAAAAAATATCATCAGAGAAATGCATGACAGCAAGGGGAGGTGACCAGTCATATAGAGAGAGCTAGTCAAGAAACCGATAACCACAAAAGGTTAAAAGATCTCAAAGAAGACCCACAGTTCATTAGGTAGATCCTTTATAGAGGATTCTTGGGAATATGTAGATAAGAGTCACACAGGATGAACTGTGGATAGGTTTACACTGCAAGTGCCCCAGTAGCTTTCTCATCCTCTATGCTGAAGCCTTCTCACCATAGAATATCCCGCTAGTCCTGTGGCTCTTCCTTCTGATTGGTCAGTTCCTCCTGGTACCTCTATTTTAAGGAAGAGCCCAGGCCGCTATAGTCATTCCCTTTTCCTCTCACTTAGCTCTTCTCCTGATTCTAAAACCTCTTTCTGTACCTTGCCTCTCTCCCCAAATTCCTTTCTCTACTTTCTCTTTCTCCTTTCCATTTCTCCTTCTCCCCCTTTCAGTTTTATTTTATGTGTTCTCTTCCTCCATTAGAATGTAAGCTCCTCAAGGGCAAGGATTGACTTTCATTTGTTTCTATTGGTATTCCCAACAGTTAGCACAATATCTAGTACTATATGTGTTTAATAAATGCTCAGACTGGTGAAAGGAATAGCCCAAATGGATGAGAGCTCATAGATTCTTCAATTTATAATTTGCAGAATGTTTTGATCACAACAGTCTTGTGAGATAGGTAGAACAATAAGATTACCCACCCCCATTTTATAGATAAGAAAATTGAGACAAACAATTGCTTACCTAAAGTTATAAAACTAGTGCCCAACACTTAAACCTAGGTCCTTTGCTTCCAAATTCAGCACTATTTCTACTATACTATGCTGACTTCAAACACAAGGCATGAGAAGAGAATGAATATGAAAAAGAGCTATACCATATTTCTTAGAAAAGTAGTCATCTTGTACTACTTTCTAAAGATAATGAAGACAATGACCCTGTGTAGACAACACTGATGCCAACCCCTTTCGATATTCACAGAATAAAGCAGATAACATTGTTAAAGAAAGATGTGCAAAAGACATACAGAGAATCAAACTGCAAAAATATAAACAAATAAGTAAAGGACAAGCTACCCTCCTGATTACCAGAGGATACATCTCCAAGAATACAAAAAGCCTCTAAATGTATCAGAATAAAGACTTGCGCACAAAAGGAGATTTGTTCCCAACACAAAGTTCTTCTGATGGTTAACCGTCTTTCTTTTTCAGATCTCTCCCTTTTTAAGTGATCTTTCAGTTCTCCAGATTATGTGAGAATGGTGCCTCTATTAAGTGCTCATCGTTCTTTAACACCTGGTAATGTCCCTACAGAGTCCTATTCTGATGTCTCATGGTGGCATGGAGGTGACTTTGATCTCTCAAAGACTATGTCATTGTGGTATAAGCTCTGACCGGTTCTATCTCATTGGAAAGGCTTCCAACATCACCCCAGCATTGAATTGAGTCTGCTTTCTCAGAACTAGGCCAGCTGGTGAAAAGCTCTTCATAGTAGACTTGCCATGGGTGATGAATACTTTGGCCATGGCAACATATAAAACAAGGAAAAGTAAAAAATGTTCTCCAGGTTCCTCTGCTTTTTTACCACTAATAATAATAGCTAATATTTATATAGCACTTATTATGTGCCAGGCACTGTGCTAAGTGCTTTACAAATATTATCTCATTTAATCCTCATAACAACCCTGGGAATTACTTCTAAATTATCTATTATCTATTCTATTATCATTACCTATTTCATAGATCTGGAAACAGAGGCAAACCGAGTTTAAGTGATTTGCCTGGGATCACATGGCTAGTAAATGGCTAGACTTGAGCTCAGGCCTTTCTGACTCCAGGATCAGAGCTCTATCCACTTAACCACCTGCAATAACTGTAGGAAAGTGGTAGAAATGGAGGCAGAGGGCACTAAGAATTATGCCATTTTGAGATTGCAAATATTAAATTAGCTGCTAGTACTCTAAATGTGAGATCTTTGTCCAATGACAAATGAGTGGACATACTAATGGAGGAACTGAGTCACATCAGTCTAAACATTCATGATATTAAGAAAAAGAGAACAAAAGAAGCTGCAGTTTCACGAGAAGATGGCTGGCTCACAAGTACTTCTTGGAGAAACAAAGAGATAAGCTGGCCAGTTGGTTTTTTCATTTACCCAAGGGCAATCAAAAATAGCACTTCTTGAGACAATCAGACATTTGTATTGCAGTATTTATGATAAGTATTTGTGAAAAGGTCACCATGGAGATTACTGTAGCTTATGCCTCAATATCCATTGGTGCAGAGACTAGAGACTTAGGCAAATTTTATGAAGAACTTGGTAAGACTCCAAATTAAATGACCAACACTTTGAATCTCAGTCACTTCAATGCAAAGGTGTGGTTGGGGAAGATATTGAAAACCACACTGGAAACATGAGTAAAGAATCAGAAATGAGAGGAGCCAAAGACTTGTGGACTGCACCAAAACTCCATGTCTCTACATGAATGAATGAAGAAATGAATGAAAAAGCATTTATTAATCATTTACTATGTACCAAACTCTGAGCAAATACAAAATACAAAAGCAAATACAAGCAAAGATTGTCTCCACCCTTCACAAGCTCACAATCTAAAAGAGGAAAGCAACAGACACTGGGGAGTGGTGGCCAGAGAGGAGTACTTTGATCCAGAAAGTCACTGGAATGGGGAATGGGACTACACACTATGGAATAGTTGAGTTGATCATCATTTTAGAGCCTGGAGACTGGGAGTGGAAGTAGGATGACCTAGAAGGATCTAGAAGATGCTCTGGGAATAAGGAGGGAAGTGAAGCATGTCTGAGGTCTGCCTGAGAGGGACAAATGAAATACTCCTACCAAGCCAATAGATTCTTAGGGTAGAAGTTATATTATGAATTCTCTCCTCAAGTAAGAATTCTAGAGGCATTAGACATAAAGAGTGACAAATAATATCACAAAAATGAAATTGATTATACTTTAACAGAAAGGTAAAAGTCTCATTATTGATATTGGAGTCATTCCTGAATTGAGTCAAGTCAACAAGCATTTATTAAATGATTATTACATGACAGGCACTGTACTAAGCCCTGAGAATACATGTACAAACAAAAAGAAAGGCAAACCCGGGCCTCAAGAAGCTTACATTCTGATAGGGAAGACAATACACAAAGATAACTAAAAAGGAAAGAGAGGAAGAAAAAAATCCAGCAAAGTACAACCTGGCGGGGAATGAAGACATGTAGCCTGGGCACCTTCTTTAAATGGAAATTCTGGGAGAAATTCTCTACCCTCCAATCAAAGGGATGGCCAAAGGGTATTTCCAACAAGGTTGAAGTAATCTTCCAGGAGGCAGAGGTCTTTATCTTTGTATAATCAGACCCACTGAATTATTAATGGAAAGAAAAGAATTAGTATAAAACTAAAAGAAATGGAAATCAGAAAAATATATTCAATTGAAACAAACAACCAATTGCTCAAACAAGGAGACCAAAAGACCCAAAAAGCAGCCTATTCAGCTTACAGGACTTACATGACAAATTGAGAAACATGGCAGACCCATAAGAGAAATACTAATTTAGAATAAAAGCTTTTTTTAGTTAATAAAATAAGTAAATTCAAGAATGAAATGAGCAGAACAAAGAGACCATTGTACATGGTAACAGCTGTTACAATGTACTTAATGTAATATTCTTAACAATAAGAAGAACTTTGAACAACTAAGTAATTTTTAGTATTATAAATACTCAAATCAACTACAAAGGACCTAGGAAGGAAGATACTATCCAGAGAAAGAACTGATAAATAGATGTATAATATGGTTTTACATATATACATATTTGTGTCTAATGGTAGTCTTCCCTAGGGCAAGGGAGGGAGGGAGAAAAAATTTTAAAACTGCACAGCAGAAAACAAAAGAAAAGTTAGAAGGAAGCATAGAAAAGCAAGGTAGCTTTAAAAATGATGTGTGGTATTTATTACATAGTTTTTCAAAAAAAGTAAACAGTGTAAAATGAAAATTCATTTTTTAAAAAATCCTCTATTTATGTTGTGTTGTATACATAGAAGTGTTCTCTTTTTGTGTTGAAGTTCAAAATGAATAAATTTTCTTTAATAAATTATATTTAATGGCCAAGATGGCAGAGTAGAAATAAATTATATTTAATTCTATCTTTTATTCTGCCAAGAAGGATGATGGGATATTTTGAGCAGTATCCCCTTATAAGCAGAAAAAAGCAATGGAAGATAAAACAAATTTAAATAAAGATTGGTAAGAGACCCAATATTTCTTGCACTGATTTCAATTTCTTCCCACACTTCTAACCCTGATTGCAGAGACCTTTACCACTTTCATCTGCCCACATTTTATGGCAGTTTGCTATGTCCACTCCACAGGATGATAACTATCTCTTCTGTGTCCGGGGTTCATTTACCAGTGCTGTATCCACATTTCCAGGGTGTTGGCCCTAAGAATATTCAGCAGAAGATTGGGTGAAAGAAATGCACCCTGAAAAAATGGTGTCTCTACTCTAAACCACTGTGAGTGGAGAAGACAAGAAAGGAAGCCACAACAAGGTTATATGATGTCTAAGCCAACAAGTCAACAAGTATTTATTAAGTACTTAACATGCTGCACTCATTTGGGATTTCTTTGACTTCTCTATCATGCCCCTCATTCATACCTCTCCCCTTTTCAGCTTGTCTTCCTCTATTAAATTTTAAGAGCTTTGAGGTCAGGGACTGTCTTTCTCTTTCATTTGTATCCCCAGCACTTAGCACAGGGCCTAGCACATAGCTGGCACTTAAATGTTTATTCACTACTATTGATTATTGACATTTGCCAGGTACTGGGCTAAGCTCTGGGGATACAAAGAAATGTTCTGTGTTCTTCCCTGTTGAACCTCAAGAAATTTTAAACTGCATCCTTTTACCCTCCCAGCCTATTATTCCTAGGGCTAGACATGCATTGGTGAAGTAGGCAATCAGCTGCTTATATGGCTTTAAGATTTGGGAAGAACTAAGAAGACCTTTTATATCCCACTCCCCTAAGAAATTGAATTCCTCCACTGGCCTATTATAATGCCTTTAATTATAATATCTATAATTTTATTGTTAGAAGTTCATTCCCCACTGAAAATACTGCTCCCTATTTAAAACCATATATTACTTAGGGGTAGCACATTATACTGACTTTCACACCTTAGTGTGAATTAATATACCAGTTACTGTAATCACAGCATAATAGATTTAGTGCTAAAAGTAGCTTAAAAGCAGTTTTATTAAGGAGAATGAGGAAAAGTAGAGATATCTTTAAGGAAAAAAGACTCTTAAAAATGGGGGAGGGTAAGTGGAGAAGAGAATGCTAAAGATAACTTTGGGGTGCTTTTCAATTTTGTTGGAATTAGAGCTAGACCTAGATATCTACTCTTCCAATCCATGGGTAAGGAAAGCATCATCTTTCTTTCTTGTTGGAGCCATCGAATTCTTAATTGTGTCTTCCTTGGTTTTTTGGAGACATCTGATCCGATGATTTCATGATTGGAATGACTTGGTTATGTCAAGTTGGCTAGTAAACAATTCCAAGTGATGGTGGGAACAAACCTTGAAATAAAACACCTAATTCCCTATTTTTTGATCAAGAGACGGTAAAATGCTGTGGAGGAAAGAAAGTAATTTTAAGAACAGTTGAATGCATCTTCAATGTAGTGAGAATCATTTTTTCAGGAGCAAGTCACATATTAGCAATGTGTTTCCAATTAATTACTGATGCCCTTCATTCATTCAATCACTAGCTCCACTTTCCCAATGTTCTATTTTCAGAGAAGAATGACATTTTCTATTTTTTTTCATTTTCTATAATTTCGGTATCTTTCATCAAGGTTTCAGAAGCATTCATTATTTTCATTGAGTCTTCAGAATATTGCTGTATAATGAAATTCAACTTTGAATAGCATCTTTCCCATGAATTTCACACCAAGTTGCTTCTTTTGGAACAAGACAATAGCAAAAGGGAGGACAAATTAAATAGTCTAGACAAGGAAGAAGAGATCTGTTTTCCATTGAGATTTTATTAGAGATGTTTGAGAGGCTATGCTAAACTCTGCCAGAAAAACAAGAGGGGTAGGAATGAGTTGTCAAAGCCTCCTCTACCTAGCCTTAAACCTTTCTCCTTGAGAATATGTATGTGTACATACGTGGGCAAACTATTTTATGGATTATGTCATGTATATAATCACATTTTTTACTCTAATTATGTTCATCTATCAGGTTCTGGGTTTGCTTAGGCCACCTGCCTTCTTGGATGCTCCCTTTTCTCATGTTGATACCATTGTGGGCCCCAGAACTGTGCCATTTTGATATCTGTGAAGGCTCTCTCATAAATGTCCCCAGAGAATTGTAATTGCTCTGAGGGGAGGGCAATGGCATTGACATTCAATCTCTCAGGCTAGTTCTGGACCATTCATTCTTCCTAAATCAAGGTTCTCCCTAGGGCAAAATCTATCCCTTGGGTTTCACATCTGGACTCATTCACAAATGACCCAGACAGCTTCCCATATAGTCTCTCATCACAAACTTTCACTAACTCACTCACTGCTACTATTTGTTATCTCTCCCTTTCAGGGATGGGATGCCACTGAGTTCACTCCTGGCCTGCTTGTCAGAGAATTATTGGAGGAGGCAGAGAAATGGTGAAATATAAAATTCATAGTCAGCCAGTCCAAAAACATCGATCAGGTATCTTCTATGTGCCTGCCACTGTGCTAAACACTAAGGATAGGATACAAAGAAAGGAAAAAAACCTGGGGAAAAGGGAACAGTCCCACAAACTGCATCCTCCCAATAGAGAATGAATGTAGGGAGGCATTTTACTCTGTGTGTGTGTGTGTGTGTGTGTGTGTGTGTGTGTGTGTGTGTGTGTTTTATATATAGCATTTCTTTTGTGTGGCGATAAAAATAATTGTCTAATACCTGATGTGTGTCTCCATTGCCTTTTAGGTGATATTCAACCTTAATTGGGGAGGTAGGCCGCATAGCAGTTAGAATGTCAGTCTTGAAGTCAGCAAGACCTGAGTTCAAATCCAGCCTCAGGCACTTGCTAGCTATGTGAGCCTAGGCAAGTCATTTAACCAGGTTTGCCTCAGTTTCTTTATCTGAAACAACTGAACAACAACACCAACAACTTTAATTCTTCAGGGATTATTGTATTTTTCACTTTGTAGCTATACAGCACCATGAAAGAATATTTTAACGCCAATATTCTTCTTCCAGTAAGCCAGAAGTGATCTTTAAAAAACATTTCTGTAATAATTTCATTTATGTAATTTGAAAGTACAATGTAAATCATAAGCATTAAAATAATCTCTTTCAAAGGCCTTTTACATTTAATTTTATATCCTAGGTCCAAATGTCAGTGCTAAAGCTCCTTAAAGGATTTTTTTTTATCAATTGCTTTGTGGCAGCATTTTGCTGTCCTCGTGGTTTATTACAATGGATGAATTGATATTTTTAGGACTCTAAAAAAGTCTTTGCTAAAGACTTCAGCCAAAATGATTTTTTTCTTTTTAAAATGATTTTTCTAAAGGATAAAATTATTTTAGACATTTATCAGTAAGTAATGATAAGCAAAAGTTTTCAACTACAAATTCATCATAGTGAATATATTTATTCTATCAGAATAAAGCTAGGTACAATTCAAAGATATAGTTCAAAAGGTAGAAAAAAGACATTGTATTGAATAAATATTTATGGAATTAAATTGAATCAGAATAATGATTTTTAAAATTTGTTTATATTACTGATGTTTAATCATTATAAAAGCTACTGGGGCCAAGGGTCTGGACACTATACATTCTTCTTTTCCACTAAGAACCCTCCTTTGCTTTAGACTCATTATATGGCAATTAGGTTTGATCCTGGAGAAGCCCAGATGAAATACCAGAAAACACAAACTCAGAATATATACTGGCAAAGACAAAACAAGTTACAATAACTTTATACTAACTACAGTTAAACTTTCCTAGGAGATTGATATTTAAAACATCAGGACACAATGCAGTTTGTGGGACTGCTGAATAGACGTTTTGAATGAACAAATGAAACATTTATTAAGTGCTTACTATTTGCACAGCACAATGCTAAGAGCTGGAGATACAGACAGATAAGTCAGACAACCCCTGCTCTCAAGGAGCTCACATTACAATGAGGGAGACAACACATAGGGAAGGTTTCAGCCTCAAGTTAGATGGAAAGGTCCCACAGTCCTTAGGAGACAGAGGCAAAGAAAACTGTTAATGCCTCTTCAGTGTCATTTCTTTTTTTTTTCCTTGCTTTTTGGAGGGCAGTTGGGGTTAAATGACTTGCCCAAGGTCACATGGCTAGGGTGTGTGTGTGTGTGTGTGTGTGTGTGTGTGTGTGTGTGTGTGTGTGTGTGTTGTCTGAGGCCACATTTGAACTGAGATACTCCTGACTCCAGGGCCGGTGCTCTATTCGCTGTGCCACCTAGCCACCCCCTTCAGTGTCATTTCTACTGATAAAATCATCAGTTTCTGGTGTTGAACATGTGACAATTCCAAGAATTTTGTTGGCAAGAACTTTTCTTTTGGGGTTTTCAGGATCTGGGGCTGTAGCACCAGGAGGAGTAGGTACCAGGCTACATTTCCACAGGCGTACTGGACTAAAAGCACTGTTTTCTCTAAGACTCTTGAGTTCAAGGTCCTAGGTTGTCTCCTGCATGGTTTGAGGGGAGATGGTGATAAAGGAGGCTGTGGTGGTTTGATTTGCTTTGCATATGATGTCTCTTGTTTCTCCTTCAGGGTAACTTGTTGCTTCAGCTAGGCTTGCTTGATCACCCTATTTAGTGGCAGCTGGTGTAGATGGCTGTCCCCATATCTATAGGAGCTGCTTCTCTGAATGATGGCTGTGAGGGATTGGCTGGAAGCAGAGAAGGTGGCCTGAGAAGTACTGCCACTCCCAGGGTGTCTATTTGGTGGTAGTTGGTCAGCAGTTGTTGCTGAGGCTAGTGAGGAGGGTAGATCCTCTCCATGATGATTTCTCCCTTCAATGAAGGAAGGACATTTGGTGATTTGGGGACAGCAAGGGATGGGGCTGATATTCCCAAGGTTCTTGATCTCATGTTCCTGGGCTATCTCCATCAGGGTTTGAGGGAAGATGGGGGTCAAGGAGGTGATAGTGGTGATTTGACTTGCCTATCACATGCTGCCTCCTGTCTCTCACACAGGGTGACTTGCTACTTTATCATTTTACATTTCATTTCACCACTCAAACAATTCCCTTCACATTCATGTCATTTGGCAAGGTAGGTTAGGAGTTGATCTGCTCACCCATCAGTGGTATTTTCTCGTATTCAGAATCTACCCTTGTCACCAAGTCAGAGGCAGAATATCTGAACATTTTTAATACCTAAAATTGTTTCAAGGCTAGAAGATACATCTTGAGGTTTCTATTTAATCACCTGTATTCAGGGAAGGAACACAAAGCAGAAAAAGGCAACTAGGTCCCCCAAGGTCTTGGTTCAGCTCACCTACCTGAGTCCCTGTTTTAGCTTCCATGTGTTGGCAGATTCCATGATGCTGGGGTGTGAAAAAAGATGTCATCCTTCCAATGCCCTCCCTTCCACCGCGGCAATTTGGCAAAAGAGAACTTTTTGCTCTACAGAACCGTCAAAGGTAAGAGTGAGCCAGAATTTTCTCTCCTTTTTAAAACTCTTGCAGCCTCTTTCCTCACACACCCCTAATCATCCTGTGGCTCAGAGATCAATAAGGGGGATGCTTCATTATGCCAATGCACCTGAATCTTTCAGTGCTGCCCCAGCACTGAATGGTATATATTCTTTGGGTTCTGCTTATTTCACTCCCTCAACCCATATGAATCTTCCTAAATTTCTCTAAATTCCTCACATTCACTGTTTCTCCTGCACAGTCATATTCAATTACAATCATATGCCACAGCTTTTTCCTTTGTCTTTCTCCAATTAAAAGGTTTTATAGTATGAACTACTCCGTTTACAATTTGTCACAACTGTAGTGAGTTGACCACTATGAATATTTCAGTATGTACTAGAGCCTTGTTTCTCCTCCTTGGCGTATGGGTCCGGTAGGGGGATTACTACGTCAAAGAATACAAGAAGTTTGGTCACTTTCATTATATAATTCTAAACTGATACTCTGAATAGTTGAATCATTCCTAGCTCACCTAATAGTGTACCTGTCTTCCTACAACCCTTGTAATGTGGATTATTCCCTTTTTAAAAAATTCATTGCCAATTCTCAGTTATTTTAATTTGCATTTCTCTATTGGGAGTGTGGGTGTCCCTCCTCCTCCTCCTCCTCCTTCTTCTTCTTCCTCCATCTTCCAATGCAGATGTGGGGTCCCAATAGGGAGAAAATCCTAAAATACGGTAATAAGTGAAAAGCCATTAAAAAAACTTGAACTCTGTGTAAGGTGGAAGCCTGATCATGGTGACCTGTTTGCAATCATAACTTAGACTCTGAGTCTTAACTTAAGATGCTAGGACCTATGAAAGCCAACACAAGAATATTGTGACCTATATGTGACTGGGACATGATACATATACAAACTTATGTTTGGGAATAACATTGGCTTAACTCCCAAGCACATTACTAAGCAGAAAATGTCCACCAATCAGTAGTGATGTACTCTTTAGGACTTCCTCACTTTGTCTGTCTTCTATAATTGCCACAGGGATTTTGGGGGTTCTTTTAGTGGGAATCCACCAAACTATCTGGCAGCCATCCCAGACTGAAGATTGCCCCTGTTTGTAAATATTCATAATGATTGATTAAACCACTACCTGTAATCAATCTAGAGCTTTGTGGCCTCTTCCTTTGATAAAAAAGAACACCCAATGATTATGGGGAGGTACAGGGTTCCCCAGTCAGGGGAATTCCAGACCTTACAGCAGATCAACAACTGCTCTTCAACTTAGAGTCTTAGCCAACCGGATGGGTTAAATGATCTGCTCATAATCCAGCCAGTCTATGTCAGAGGTGAGACTCTACCCCAAGGACAACTTTCTGTCTACTTCACCATACTGCCTCTCTGTAATTCTTTTTCTGAAAACTCTTTGTTCACATCCCTTGAAGCTCAATCAATCATATGATTTAGGTCAGGGATGAAGAAACTGAGGTAAACAGGGTTAAGTGATTGTTCAGTGTTACACAGCTAGTAAGTGTCTGAGGTTGGATTTGAATTCAGGTCCTCCTGACTTCAGGCCCAGCACTCTATCCACTGTGCCACCTACCTGCCCAACCAACTTGCTCTTGCTATAAACAAAAGTTTCAGGGAAATTTTTAGGGATTTTAGGAAATACTTCTGAATTATCTCTTCACTTGCTCATACCTCTACCAAACAGGTTAGCAGGGAGATGGAGGATGCCAGACAAAATTTCAGAGGTTGTTAGACATTGTTGCTCTTGAAAGCAATGAGGAAATCCTAATTATATAGATTTCCCTATAGACTATCAGGAAAATCCCTAGATTTCCTCTAGGGTAGTCAAAGTTTATCCTGAGTCATACATCTCATCTAGGTTTTAAGCAATAGAAACAGTATGGTTCTTCTCTCCTAGTTTGTTGTGGTATACTTCTATAGGATAAGTTTCCTCTACATATTCTTCTTGTATTTTTAGAGGAAATCTTTTTTTCTTCTTTTCCCTTCTGTTTCTCTCAATGGAATCACCCTCTTCTCCAATGGATTATCTAAATCAAGAGACGGAACCAAAAGACTAATATATTGACCTTTCTATGAATGGAGCGATATGGTGATGAAGGGACAGAAGCAATCAACATCATTTCAAAGATATAGGGGTGTTCGTTGAGTTACAAAAATAACAGTTTAGCCCTCCTTTTTTTTAAAAAAAAAAATTATTAACAGCTCTCACAGAATCACAAAAGTAGAAGGAACTTCATAGTTCTTCTGGTCCAACCTAACCTGAATAGGAATACTTCCAACCACATTACTGAGAAGCAATAATTGACCTTCTATTTGAATATTTCCAGTATCACTGAATATAAGACTTTCCAACGCAATACATTGCATTTTTAGAGAGTTATAATTTCTAGTAGTTTTTTTTCTTATATCAAGCTTAAATATGACTTTCTGCCACTCCTCACGGTTCCAAGTTCTGCCTTCTGGGAGGCATGGCAAAATAAAACCAATCTTAGGTCTATAAGACAGTACTTCAGATATTTGAAAATAACCATTTTCTAAGTGCTCTCCTCTCTAGAGCAAACATCCCCATTTCCTTCAACTAATCTTCATATGACATAACCTACATTCACATCATGCTTCTGATTACCCTTCCCCAGAAGTGCTCCAGCAAATTAACCCCCCTACTTGGGCCTTATCAATGTCTTGCATAGTGTTTTGCATATGATAGGAAATGTACATATTTATTGAATGAATGTTCAATATACATTAAGGGAATTAAGAATAGACAAAAGACCTAGTTGGATCACTTGTATAAGCATGTATATACTTGAGCAACTAAAAAGTTTTATGAAATAATATATTGCTCATATTCTTCCTTAATCTTCCCATGAAAGGTTTTATGAATACATTCATATTCACAACTAATGTTACTCTTAAGTTGCTATATCTTATCTCTTTGTAAGGAGATCAAGTTTTTGTAGGCCAAGGGAATGAGTTTCTAGGTTCTGTTGGCCTTATTAGGATAAATTATTTCTATCAACTAAACAGCACAGGAAAAACTTATAATTTGGGTCAATGTCTTTTCTTTTGTCCATGTACCAATACTCTAATGGTTCTATAATTACATGGCCCTATAATTACATAGATGTGGGAATTCCCTTGAAGATATAGATTGTAATTCACCTATTCACTTTCCTATGCTACAAAGGATTCATAATATACACAAGTTTGGGGACATTTCCATAACTCATTTAAATAGGTAAGGTTGGAGTTACCTCAGTTACCTGACATCACTTTTACCCTTTCATCTAAGGTAATAATGATCTTAATCTTAATTTTTAATCTCCAATAGGATGATGGTCTGACTGTATATAAATTATTGATTCAGAAATGACTTCCACATTGATAGCAAATTAGTTGGTTCTTTCCTTTCTGTTAAAATAATACCAATTTCACTTTTGTGATTTTATACAGGGGCCCTTCTCTCCACTTCACATTATTGGGCACTTATAGAAGCAAGCTCCTTGGAGTCCTCCTTGACCAATTCCCCCATTATACTCATATCAAACATGATCATTATATTTTACAGACTGGGTTATTTTCATGAAAGCTTCACAGTTACCTAGATGATTCAACATATTTTTTGGCTGACATCCTAAAGTTTAGGCATTTAGGTGGTGCAGTGGTTAGAGTGCCGGGCATGAAATCAGGAAGACCTGAGTTCAAATCTGTCCTCAGATATTTATTAGTTGTGTGACCCTGGGCAAGTCTGTTAATTCTATTTACCTCAATTCCTCATGTGTAAAATGAGCTGGAGAAGGAAATGGCAAGTCATTCTAGTATCTTTACCAAGAAAACCCCAAATAGGGTCACAAAGAGTCAGACACAACTGAAAAATGACTGAACTGACCCAAAAGCTCATCAGTGGTGGCCTGAGTTAGTATAAAATGAAATGGTTATTGAAGTTTACTTGGGTGGTAAACTACATTCATGTTCTACAAATCTTACTATAAAACTAACTACTTGAAAAAAATCAGAGGACAAAAATTAGATGCTCAAGTCTGAACAAGTTCTCATTTAAAAATCTAGATCAGTAAGAAATTTCATTTTGAATTGTAGAGTGGTGTAGACCTTCAGTTTTCTAGAGCTGTTTGGCTTTGACCAGGGTCAAATTCTCAAAGTACATCTATTGGAAAAGCATGAAGTAAAATCTTATAAAAATATTTCCTCTCCATTCTTCCACAGACAACTTGCTTTTATTTAAAATGAGTCTTGAAAAGTTGTTAGGCTAATTAACAGTAGTATTTATTATAGAGTTAAAAAAAAACCCAGGAGAATAGCATAACAAATGGTGTGGATTATAGTTATATTTTTGCTGCTGCTATATTAAAAGTGTTTTAAAATGCCATCCTGATATAGAAATATGTATTTGAAATGCTTGTTCAGCAGTAAATACAGAGAAGTTAAAAAAATAATGAGCTAAAGCTGGTAAGGAAAACTAAGGGCAACAAAAAAAGGGGAGGGTTTAAAGTTATTTTGGGGAAAAGCAGAAGGTCAAAGGCTTAAAATCAATCAAGAGAAGGTCAAAGGGGCTTGACTCTTATTTTGTTTCTGTTTTCTCTTCCAAGGAGAAGGACCTTTGGGTGGGAAAAGGTTACTTATAATAAGTAGTGAGATAGAGAACTTTTAGTTATCTACACTGAGTTCAAGTCACTAGGCCCAGGTAAATTATATCCTCAGGTATAAAAAACATTAGTGACAAGATGTGATTACCAAATCTTTATCAATAATTATTCAAAGATCATATATGCAAGTTTGGAAGGATTAGAGAAGGGCAAATATTTTTCTAACTTTAAAAAAGAATAGAAAATGGAATTTGCAAACTATAAGCTAGTGAGCTTAGCTTTGATTTCTGGCAAAACTCCAGGGTATGTTATTAAAGGGATGGCTAATGAACATTTAGAAAAGGAAGTAATGATCACAAAGAGCCAGCAAGTTTCCTGAAAAATACATCTTGCTAATCTAAATACATTTCCTTTTTTTTTTTTTTTTGGTGGGGTCAGGGTGACTAGACCATTAGAGCACAGGAGTGCTGTAGATAGAATTTAAAATTTATGTAGATTTTAGGACTGGACAAAATTGCTTATGTTATTCTGGTGGAAAACATGAACAGTTGTAGCTATTGGGTGAATTTGGAACTGTTTGGATAATTAGGCTCAGAGTAGTCATTAATGGTTCATTTCAACTTGGAAGGAGGTCCTAGGATCATAGATTAAGATTTGGAAGAGAAGTGAGAGGCCATTGATTCTAGCTCCATCACTTTAGAGAAACAGACACAGAGAGTTTAAATGACTTGCCACTATCAGACAGGTTGATAGTGCCTGAGGCAGTTTTTGAACCCAGGTATTTTCTGGTATCATTTCAGGTAGAGACCCTACTTGGTAATTACTTCTACAGGTTCGCAACCCTACCTCCTCGGAAGGCACAGTTCTTGAAGAAAGTTTTTGCCATTAAACTCCTTGGCATTATCAAATGGTTCAACCTCAGAAATG
>WOXC01002297.1:0-17904 GCA_011680675.1 Gymnobelideus leadbeateri
ATCTTACCTATTTCATATGTTTGATTCAGAGGTAAAGCATTCTTAATTACATTTGACATATCTAATGATGTAGACCTATTGCCAGTTTTTATTAATGTTTAGTGAAATGCCATCTGGTTGTTCCAAAAGTAATTCTGTGATGCTACAATGTTTTAAAAATATATTTTGAGAATTTCTATTCATTCTTTTCCTTGTTGCTGATGAAGAAACTCTGATCTTTCCATTGTGTTAGGGTTACAAGCTCTGTTTCTTTCTTTTTAATATCATGTGAATTTTTGGTAGGCTCCTTTCTAAATCATTTATATTCCATTTAAAATTTCCAAAAGTATATGTTATAAGAGTATATGTTAAGTATATGGTGCTGTGCATGGGGTAAATTGCTTTAAATGTTTTCTTTCTGTTGAGCTTTGATTTCAGGATGACAAAAAAATCTCTCGACAGTTTTCTCCTTGATAGCTTTATGCTCAAGGTGCCTTGTCTAGAATGGAGCAAGAAATGTGTTAATATCACTTTATTTTGAAATTGTTTTAATTTATTTTGTTAATTATGTTTCAATTACATGTAATAATTTTTGTTAATAATTTTTTATAATTTGGAGTTACAAATTCTCTTCCTCTTGTTCTTCCCACTTTCTTGAGAAGGGAAACAATTTGAAGTTGATTATACATGTGAAATCATACAAAACATGTTTCTATACTTGCTATGTTGCAAAAGAAAACACAAAGAAATAAAACAAAAAAATAAAAAGTATGCTTCAATTTGCATTCAGAGTTTATTAATTCTCTCTCTGGAGGTGGATAGTATTTTTGTTCATGGGTCCTTTGGAATTGTCTGGAGTCATTCTCTTGATCAGAGTAGCTGTCTCACAGCTGATAATCCTTATAATGTTGCTGTTGCTATTTTTTCTAGCTCTACAAAGTTTTTTTTTTTTTGTAATTTGATTGTTATGATGCTGAATAAGTAGAGCAATTTGGATAGAATTGTCATTTTTATTTTATTGGCTTGGCCTAATAATTAGCATTAATATTTTCCCAATTGTTTACATCTGACTTTATTTGAGTGAGTTTTGTAATTGTGTTCATAGAGTTCCTGGGTTTCTCTTGGCAGGTAGACTCCCAATTATTTTATATTGTCCGCAATTATTTTAAGCAGGAATTTTCTCTTTCTATTTCTTACTTTATTAGTAATTTATAGAAATACTGATGTTTTATGTGGGTTTATCTTGTATCCTATAATTTTGCTGAAGTTAATTATTCCAACTAGTTTTTTAGTTGATTCTCTAGGCACATCATATCATCTACAAAGAATGAATAGTTTTATTTCCTCATTGTGAATTATAATTCCTTCAATTTCTTTTTCTCCTTTTATTACTATAGCTGGCATGTCTACACAATATTGAATAATAGTGGTGATAATGGACATTCTTGCTTCACCTTTGATTTTATTAGGAAGTTCTAGCTTATCTCTATTATAGATAATGCTTGCTGATGGTTTAAGATCAATATTACTTATCACTTTAAGGTAAGTTACATTTATTCCCATGAAAGGGTGCTATATTTTTTCAAAGGCCTTTTCTGTATCTGTTGAGATAGTTATATCATTTTTATTGATTTTGTTATTGATATGGTCAATTATGCTGGTAGTTTTCCTAATATTGAACCAGTCCTGCATTCCTGGACTCCACCTGGTTATAGTGTATGATCCTTGTGACATATTTTTGCAATAACCTAGCTGGTGTTTTATTTAAAAAATTCGCATCAATATTCAGAAAGGAAATTGGTCTATAGTTTTCTTTTTCTGTTTTTGCTCTTTCTGGTTTAGGTATTAGTACCATGTTTGTGTTGTGGAAGGAATTTTGTAAGAATCCTTCATTTATTTTATCAAATAGTTTATATAGTATTGAGATTAATTTTTCTTTAAATGTTTGGTAGAATTCACTTATGAATTTATCTGACTCTGGGGATTTTTTTTTCACAATAATACCTGACTTTATTCATAAAGTTAAATCAGTTTTTGATGAATGTATGGCACTTTGTTTTATTGACTTCCTTTTTTTTTCTTTTTAAACAAATGCTTTATTAACTTCTGTTTTACATCATTCATTTCCGCCAGATTTTGAGTTACAATCATTTTCCCCCCGTTATTCCCCTACCCAACCTCCTAGAATAGCAGTCCCACAAGATATCGCTTCCTCCAATCTGCCCTCTCTCATACCTTCTCCCATACCCCCTTCGACTTTTCCATTGGAGGAAGATGAATTTTTGTGTCCCAATGTGTGCACATCTTACCTCCCTATTACAAGCAAAAGAGTATTAATAATAATATTTGTATATATTTGAAACATTTAATGTTAAGACCTCCAATTTCAGATCCATTTCCTTCCTCCCTTGTCACCCATTCCCTCTGGGGAGATAAGTAATTCAGTATATATTGTACATGTCTAGCTATGCAAAACATTATCATAGTAGATATATTGTACAAGGCTGCTTATAATTCCCTCCCACTCATCCCACCCCCCACCTGGGACATTCCCTACATGATACTGTCCTTCTTCTATACTGGGTACTTCCAACCTCCCCTCCCCCCAAGGATGCCCTCCCATCCATCATCCCTCCTCTCATCCCCCTTCCCCCTATTCTGCTGCAGGTTGAGCTATCCCATTTAGTATGTATGTCATTCTCTCCCTGAACCAAATTCAATGAAAATGTGGATTTGCCTTTTTTTTTCCCTTCCTATTCTCCCCCTCCCTTGCAACCACTTCCCCTTGCTTCTTCTACATGAGATAGTTTACCCTACCTGTCTTTCCCCATCTCCTCTTGCCACTTTCCTCTCTCACCTCATAATTTCATCCCTTGAGTATTCTCCCTTCCCAACATATTCAACCTATGCCCTCTATCCATATACACACACATTCACATATGTATTCATATGACCACACTCTTCCATTATTTTCATAGTGAGAAAGATATCATCACTCACAGTTATTGTTTTTCCATATAGGAATGTAAATAGTTCAACTTTGATAAGTTCCTTTTGATTTCTTTTCCCTGATGACCTTCTCAGGCATCTCTTGCTTCTTGTGGTCTGGATGTCAAATTTTTATTCAATTCTGTTTTTTCCTCAAGAATGCTTGAAAGTCCTCTATTCCACTGAATGACCATATTTTCCCCTGAAACAAAATACTCAGTTTTGCTGGGTAGGTGACCCTTGGGTTCATTCCCAGTTCTTTTGCCCTCTGGAATATCATATTCCATGCCCTTCGATCCCTCAGTGTAGAAGCTGCCAGGTCCTGGGCTATTCTGATTGTGTTTCCACAATTTTGAAATTGTTTCTTCCTGGCTGCTTGTAGTATTTTCTCCTTGATCTGGGGATTCTGGAACCTGGCTATAATATTCCTGGGAGTTTTCTTTTTGGGATCTTTTTCAGGAGGTGATCTGTGGATTCTTTCAGCCTCTATTTTGCCCTCTGGATCTAAAACATCAGGGCAATTTTCCTTGAGGATTTCTTGAAGGGTGATTTCTAGGTTCTTTCTTTGATCATGGCTTTCAGGTAGTCCAATAATTTTTAAATTATCTCTCCTGGATCTATTTTCCAGGTCAGTGGTTTTTCCATGAGATATTTCACATTGCCTTCTATTCTTTCATTTGTTTGGATCTGTTTAACAGCATCTTGATTTCTCATAAAGTCACTAGCTTCCATTTGCTCCAGTCTAACTCTGAAGGAATGAATCTCCTTAGTGAACTTTTGAGATTCTTTTTCCATCTGGCAAATTCGACTTTTTAAGGCATTCTTCTCCTCATTGCCCTTTTGGGCCTCCTTTGCCATTTGAGTTAGTCTATTTTTTTAGGTGTTGTTTTCCTCAGTCAGGCTGTTGACCCTCATTTCATACTTTTCCTGCATCCTTCTCATTCTCTTTCCAATTTTTCCTCCACTTCTCTTATTTGATTTTTAAAGTCCTTCTTAAGGTCCTCTATGGCCTACAACCCGCTCATGTTTTCCCCTGGGGCTTTTGGAGCAGGACTTCTGACCTCACAGTCCTTTTCCCGCTCTATGCCCCCAAAATAGGAGTCTAGGGTTGCATTTTTCTGTTTCCTTTGCCTTGGCATGTTGCCACTTGATTACCTGACTTTTGGGCTTGTTGCCACACTATGGCTTTAAGGCCAGATAGAGGAATTTTCGTCCCGAACGTGTGGGGGGCAACTTCCGTTTCTGGCAAGCTGTAAACCCACCCACGACTTCCACCCTAGATCACAATCCAGATCCAGGGAGGTTAAAGCAAGAGCGATTACCCCCCAAGGCTGATCGCTGGATCTCCCTACGGTTTGTAGGCTGGGAGCTGGAGATGCCTCTGAAAACTACAAAGTGGCGTGTCTCCTCAGCGGCTTCTAGCCCCCAGGGGAGGGAGCTGACGCATTCCCCAAATACATGTCCCAAAGTCCATAGGACACTAACCTCTTACTTTGTCCTAGGCATGTCTATGTTGATAATTCTGGAGTCGCCATGGCTGCTGGTGTTCTGGGGTTCCTCCAGCCGGCTGCTGGCCCTGCTGCCCTGGGGCTAAAACCTCGGCTCACGTGGACCTGGGCTCCGCTTGGCTCAGCTTCCTGCGCTCTTCGCGTTGCGAGCTGCTGGCTCCCAGACCGCTGTGCTGGTCCTTCCTGCAGGGCTGCTGGGCTGTCCTCAGTGGGAGGTTAGCTTCTCTGTGTTGTTCTGTGGGTGCTGGGGCTCCAGAAGTTGTTCAGAGTCCCTTTTTACATAGTTTGGGGGGAATCTGGGGGCGGAGTGGCTTGGATGAGCTGTTTCTACTCCGCCATCTTAGCTCTGTCCCCCGTTTTATTCTGGGGATTTTTTCTTAAGGAGTTCATTGATGGTGTGTTCAATGTCTTTTTCTATGATTGGGTTATTTTAACTGTTCTATTTCTTCTTCTGTTAATCTGAGAGATTCACATTTTTGTAAATATTCATAATACAATTTAGATTGTGGGGTTTATTGGCATGTAATTGGACAAAATAACTCCTAATAATTTTCTCTTCATTGGTGATGAATTCCTCTTCATTTTTGATATTGGTAATTTGGTTTTCTTATTTCATTAAAAGATCAAATTAACCAATGTTTCATGTATCTTATTGTCTCCCCTTCCCCCTTAAAATCAACTCAGTTTTATTAATTAATTCAACAGTTTTCTTACTTTCAATTTTATTAATATCTCCTTTGATTTTCAAGTTTTCTAACTTGGCATTTAATTAGGGATTTAATTTTTTTTCTGGTTTTCTTTTTGTTGTTGTTGTATGCCTAATTTATTGATCTGCTCTTTGTTTTATTGATGTAAGCATTTAGAGACATAAATTTTCCCCTAAGTACTGTTTTGAATGTGTTCACACAAATTTTTGAAGGTTGCCTAATTCTTATCTGTTTAATGAAATTATTGCTTATTTCTATGATCTGATCTTTCTTTAAGATTAGATTATTTAGTTTCTAATTAATTTTTAATTTTTGCTTCCATGATCCTTTACTAAATGTGGTTTTTATTGTATCATGATCTGAAAATTGTGCATTTAATATTTCTTCTTTTCTACATTTGCTTGTGAGGTTTTATGTCCTACTACATGGTTAGTTTTTGCAAAGGTGCCATATAAAGTTGAGAAAAAAGAATACTCATTCTATTCTTATTTAGTTTCCTCCAGAGGTCTGTCATATGTAACTTTTAAAGATTCTACTCATCTCATTGATTTCTTTTTTACTTATTTTATGGTTAGATTTATCTACCTCAGAGGAGAAAGTTGAGGTCTCCCCAATATTGTTGTTCTGTTTATTTCCTCTAGTAATTAATCTTTTTCTTTAAGAAATTGGATACTATGTCATTTGGTTTATATAGGTTTAGTATTGATTATTACTTCACTTTCTATGGTTGCTTTTATCAAGATGTAATTCCCCCATTTATCTCTTTTATCTGGTCTATTTTTCCTTTTGTTTTGTCAGAGATCATGATTGCCACTCCTGCCTTTTTTTACTTCAGCTGAACATCACAGCTACTCCAACCCCCTATTTTAACACTGTGTGTATATGTTTTCTTTCCTTTCCTTTTTTGGAGGGGGGAGGGGAAGGGCAATTAGGTTAAGTGACTTGCCTAAGGTCACATGGCTAGTAAGTGTTAAGTGTCTGAGGCCGGATTTGAACTCAGGTCCTCCTGACTCCAGGGTTGGTGCTCTATTCACTGTGCCACCTAGCTGCCCCTGAAATGTGTTTCTTTAAACAATATATTGTTGGGTTCTAGTTTCTAATGCATTCTTCTATCCATTTCTCTTTTATGGATGAGTTCATCCTATTTACATTCACAGTTATGACTACTAACTATGCATTCACCTCCATACTATTTTCTTCTGCTTATCTTTTTCTCTCTCCCTTTTCTTGTCCCTCCTCTAAAGTCTATTCTGCTTTTGACCACTTTCCTATTTTCATATATCCTCTTTTTAATCGCCCTCCCCTTCTGTTTTCCTTTTTTCCTCCTCTCTGCCTGTTGGTTAAGGTAGATTTCTATTACCGATTGAATATGTGTACTTGTTTCCTTTTTTTGAACAAATTTAGATGTGGATGAGGTCGCCTCTCAATTTCCATTCTTCTGTAAAAATTCTTCCTTGCATTATGCCCAAAGGGCTATAAGTAACTTCATATCCTTTGACCCAGCAATACCACTTCTAAGATTGTATCCTAAAGAGATCACAGAAGCAGGAGGAAGACCCATATGTACAAAAACATTTGTAGCACGTCTTTATGTGGTGGCAAAGAACTGGAAATTAAGGGGATGCCCATCAATTGGGGAATGGCTAAACAAGTTATGGTATATGAATGTAATGGAATACTATTGCGCCACAAGAAATGAAGAGCAGATGGACTTCATATTTACCTGGAGAGGCTTGTACAAACTGATGCTGAGTGAGAAGAGCAGAACCAGGAAAAATGTGTACACAATTACAGATACAATATATGTGTAATGACCAACTTTGATAGACTGGACTCTTCTCAGAAATGCAGGGTTATAAGTAAACTCGAAAAGACTCATGATGAGAGAGATGTCTACATTCAGAGAAAGAACTAGAAAGAACAGAGTTTGAATGCAGACTGACCAAATTACCTGCTCTCTTTCTTTTTCTTGTTTGGTCTTGTTTCCTCTTTCCCATTGTTCATTCCATCTGATACAATCCTTCTTTATAACCTGACCAATGGCTAATGTGAAAGTATCTGCAGATCCTATATCTGACTGTATGCCATCATGGGAGGGGAAAAGAGGAGGGAGGGGCAGAAAATTTGAAACTCAAAGAAATGGGGAACTTAATCTTGTAAACTAAAAGTAAGCGAACAAATTAATAAAGACAAAAAAAGAAAACAAGCTCAAATAAACCTTGACCACATGTGAGACTCATCCCCCCCAAAACCACCCAGACTGAGCACTGGGGGTTAGAATCAACTCCTCCTATGTAATTTAACTTAGACTTATTGGTTCTAGCTCTCTCTCTGGCAAAATGGAACATGCCATGCACCAAGGGCTATTACCCTGGGGACATCATGTGAAATCTAAGGGACTGATTCTAACTCTGTCACTTAGTAGGTGATTAATAAATGCTTATGGATTGAAAAAAATTCTTCCTTGCTCACCTTTTTTATGAAAGGTAGTTTTCTCTCTTTTTCCTCTCCCTTCCCCCTTCTTCTAGTGTATGCTTCTTTCTCACCTTTCCACTTTTTTTCATCATCCCAACATAATCAACTCACTCCCATATCCTCTTTCTCTACAGAATCCTTCTGAATGCCCTAACAATGATAAGGTCAACAATTTAACATTTTTGAGTTCCTTATGATTTCTCTATCATATTTACCTTTTTATGTTTTTCTTGAGTCTTCAATTTGAAAGTCAAAATTTATATTCAGCTCTGGTCTTTTCATCAAGAATGCATGAAAATTTTCTATTTCATCAGATATACATTTTTCCTTGAAAGATGATCAGTTTTGTTTGATAGGTTATTCTTGGTTGTAATCCCAGCTCTTTTATCTTTCAGGATATCATATTCCAAGTCCTTCACTCCTTTAAAGTGGTAGCTTTTATATCTTGTGTGATCCTGACAGCAGCACTCTTGGTTGATAATCTGGTTCTTACCCAGAAGGGGACCCTAATCTCTTTGAATTGAAATTAATACTTCTCTTCAGGGCCCCTCCTCCATTGGGACTCTTCTTTAAGGTTCATGATCTTTTGGAGCTGAAAATATTGCTGTCACTCAGGGCTTCCACTCCCTCTTGACTGAAAATGCTTCTTTTCACCCTTGAACTATAATGTAGAAGTGTCCTTCAGGTCTCCCAATCCTTCTTGATAAAAAAATTCTCCTCTCTACCTTTGAACTATGACCCAGAAGTTGGTATAGGCAATGGAATTGCCAAATAATATCTAATCATGTGTCCAGTGCTAGCACAGGGGTAGCATACTGTAATCTCTTTCTGACTAGTTAACAGGTAACCTTACTATCTTTGGTTTGAGAGTTCCTGATGCCACTGCTGCTTCTGTCACCACCACCTACTCCTACCACTAGTGTTTCGTCCACATGGATTCCTGGCTAACTTCCTCTTCCCATGTTACAGATCTCTCTGACCTCCTATGTTATCTTGGGCTGGAAGAATGTCCTACTCTGACTTTATTGTTGGCCCTGGCATTCATTCCATGATTTGATTTGATACATTATTTTAAATTTGTTTGGAGAGGAATGTTAGGAGAGCTCAGCTTTCTCTACTCCACTATCTTTGCTCAACTCCAAGAAATTCTTGTTAGTATCACTTTAAAACTATTTTAAAAATATGACCTCCAGATTTATGCTTGAAGACTCCAGTTCCTATCTTTTCTTTTCTTTTTGCTGTGCATTATAATTTTACAGTGATCAAATCCAAATGACATATTGATATCATCGGTAAAAGACTTCCTAATAAGGAAAAGCTGTTTTTATTTTTCAGTGGAGCCATATAATTTAATGTCATCTGAGTACATTAAGTGATTAATATGGTGTTTTGGTATTACTCCTTTTTAAAACTTGGAAGGCATACTTTATTCTATTTGGGAGAGCTGATCATGGGTTTAAGGCTAGGCAGAATCATCAGGAGCACAAATTATCTTCCACAAAGATGCAATATTTAATAGGCATTGTTCTTAAAGTTATAGTATTGGTGTTTTCCAAATAGAGAAGTTTTTCATGTGGACATCACATACTTTAGTGTTCTCATAGTGAACTTCTTGAGGACATGGACTGTTTTCATTTTTCTTTCCCTCACCAGTATTCAGTGTAGTGCCTGGCACATAATAAATGTTTGCTAGATGTTTGTTGACTGATTGAATCATATTTTTTCCATGAATCATTAAGCTGTGAATATAGAACTGAATCAATTCCATGTGGGCAGTATGAATGTTATTGTACTTTCTGACAACTGGCTCAATAATTTCTAATATCAATTAAGAAATTGAATATTATTCCCTCTAGGATGTTTTTTTGGCATATTATATTTGCTCTTCAGCCAATGTATTACCTTTTTGTATTTATTGTTTATGTATGTGTGTGTAAACATAAGAAAATAATACATTGGAGGCAGCTAAGTGGTTCATTGTATACAATGATGGGGCTGGAGTCAGGAAGACCTGAGTTCAAATCCAGCCTCTGATATTTACTAGCTACGTGACCCTGGGCAAGTCACTTACCCTCTGTTTGTCTAAACCCACTGGAGAGGGAAATATCAACTCATTCTAGTATTTTTGCCAAGAAAACTCCACATAGGGTCACAAAGAGTTGGACACAACTGAACAACAAATGTTTGTGTGCATATGTTTGTGTGTGTCTATGTATGAGAATAGATATGAATGCTTTGTATCAAATAGATAAACATGAAATTGTAATAAGTCTATATTTAAAGGCATTGCTGGTATTCTCGTTTTTTAGTAGTACATATGTGCTACTTTCTGTTAAGAAATGTAGGATCAAGCTTGTGTTTGAGAGGAAACTGGTAAAGTGTTTTCCTAGTACATTAGTTCATGTGATGCTGGAAGCAACTGAACCAATAATTATGGATCTTATCTGGTCCTATTTTACTTCAGTTTTGCATAAAACAGAGTTTTTATCACCTCTCTTTGTTACTTTGTTCATTCTGTTAACAATGTCAAAACTTGCTATTTCGCAGTTAATCCAACTTGCATTTTAATTTGATTGAACTTCTTTTGACCAAATAGATGAATAGACAATTTCCATTTCCTCCATCTTTGAAGGTTCTCATACTCTGATTTCTTGCTTGTAGGGCTTCTGTGGTTAATTTTTTTATGTTAAATTTTTATTTTTTTTCATTTTAAAACTTAATTGCTATCATTCATTCTTTAGATGGTCTTCAAATAGAAATGTGCAGAGGATGAATTGCTATCCTGGTATTATGCTTTTATAGTTAATGTTCTGTGAGCCATTGTGTAGGCAGATAGAATGATTCCTTTTTGCAATTGTATTAGAGGTCAAAATGTAAGTTCATCATCAGTAGTATGACTGAAAGCATGTTCTGGAGAGCCCCAAGAAAAGCAACATGACAGGGATGACATGTAACATGTCCTACTCCCACATTTTCATTTCTTACACTGAGTATATTTTGAGAGCCGTTCACTCAGTGTACTTTGGGTATTTTGTATCATGATTAACAACTTTTAAAATTAATTTAGTGATAATTTTAAAATTAATTTTTTATTAAAATGTTTTCCCAGTGGTCTTTGATTACTGTTATGTCTTGCCATATTTAGATAATATTTCTATTTAAAATAGTCTTCCTGTTGAAATCTTCTTTGTTACTTTATGTACTGAATTCTCAAAGTTATTTTTGGCCTTGGTCTTTGTATAAGTAATTCACTGTCTTTTAATTTATAAAGGATAGCAAGTTATAGTGGATAGTTCTAGACAGTTGATAATGTTTTTCTGATATCTGGTACATGCCAGATTTTAGCAACCTACAGGACCATGTTACCCAGTTTGCACTACTTTATTGTGCAATCTACATAAATGAATAAATTGGGGCTCTTTAAAGAGAATCTGTAATTTTTGGTGGCAATTATTCTGGCTCTGAATCATTATCATAAAATTTCTCATTTCCTTAAAAATCTGTATAATGTGGACATTTATTTGATGTTTCTTCATTGACATATTATTGGTTTAGTTAACTTGGTTATTAAGCATCTTTTGATATTCATGGATCTTGGTAGCTCTGTCTGAAGATAAAATGTTTTGGTTCTGTATGAAAACATCCTAGTATTGTCAGCTTTTAATTTTGTGTTGAGAGATAAGGATTGTTCAAAAAGCATTTCTGCAGGTTTTTTTAAACTTGTTTATTGTGTATTCTGTTCAATCCTTTTCTCCCTCTTTCAGTCAGTCAGTAGATAAAAATTTATTAAATGATTACTATGTGCCAGGCACTGTGCTAAGTAAAAGGCAAAAGACAGTCCCTACCCTCAATAAGCTCACAATCTAATGACAAGAAGAGTTATTTTTGTGTTTTCTTTTTTTTTTTTAAGCAATTGGGGTTAAATAACTTGCTCAAGGTTACACGGCTAGTCATTATTTATGTGTGGGTGCTCATTTTCTGAGGCTGGATCCGATCCTGGGTCATCCCAACTCCAAGGCCAGTGCTCTTACTCACTGCGCCACCTAGCCACCCCAAGAAGAGTTATTTTTAATAATTGCCTATGGTTATTGTTTTACCTTAGTTATATTTCATTAGTATGCTATTTTATAGTTTATATTAAGTTTTCAAATCCAGTGTGTCAACTTCATGAAACCGTATACTCACTGAATGCAGAAATTATTTTGTTTTTGTATCCCCAGCATCTGGCTTAGAGGTTCTCAATAAGTGTTTGCTGAACTTAATTGATTGGATTTTTATAGCAACCCAGTGAAATAGGCAGAGCAGGGTGGGGGTGGGGTAGAGTGATTGTGCTCTTTTCACTGATAAAGAAATGGTGTCTCAGAGAGGTTGAGTAACTGATTGGCAATTAAAAAGTTAGAGAATGACTGCTTAGTGACAAGAACCTAAGTTTGTGCAAGTGCACCCTTCAGTAAATTTTACTAACCCTACTATACCATGCTTATAGAATTTTCATCACAATGTTCTCACGAACATTTAAATTACACTAAACAAATATTTAGTCTTCAGGTTGTGGGGCTATACTGCTTTGACATCTGGAGAAAATCTGACAATGAAGACAATGGAATAAAGCAGATGGTCCCAATTTTCCTGTTCTTGGAGGCTGGTCAATTTCTTTTCCCTACTCACTGGGCTTTGGGTCTTGGGCAGGCAGAGGGTTAATTTTAGTTTGGAGACACTCTTGGTTTAGCCCCAATCCAAAGTATTGGGAGAGATTAGATCAATTCCAGTTATCTCTTGATTAGAGGGGCTCATTCCACCTTGGCATCAGGGTTGCTTTATTGATGTGGTAAGGTTTTGATTTATACCCCAAATTATCCCCTGTACCCTTGAGAGGATATGAGCCAAGGGAAATCCAGGACTTGGTCTGATCTCCAACGAAGGAGTGCAGACTATGTTGGCTATTTGCCTCACTCCATTTTACATAGTCTCAGTTAGTATAGACAGAACAAAGTAATAAATGCCATGTTACAAACTGCATTGCAAAGTGACTCATTTATGCCTCCTTTGAGGCTCTTCTTGTTTTCTAGTTTCTTAAGTTCAGGAAAGCTGGGCTAGGCATTTAGTTTAATTTATCTGCCTATGGCTTGGTAATGAGGAAATCAATCCAAAATTAATCCACTGAATCTCATGGTCTTGCTGTTACAAGTATTTCCTAAACTTAAGGCAGTTATTATCCTGGTGAGTTAATTCATTATAGATATTTGTGTCTGGTCACACCCAAATAATTTTCTCCACTGTAGTCACAAAAGGGCATGGGGAGTAAAGGAGGTTGCAACATATCATCAGTGATGCCTTTTGACAAAAAGGTGGTATAAAATGCATCATTGAGAGTTGGTAGAAGAAAAGGAGCTTATATTGTAGTGAGATGAAATACAATCAATGCATAGTTCATGTGTTATACTGGTGTCATGTGTTAAAAATAACAGAGGAAAGACTATAGCATATGGAGTAGATCATAGGATCATAGAACCATCAATTTAGAACCAGATGAGACCTTAGAGGCCATTGAATCTAAGGGTCCCATTTTATACATGAGAAAACTGAGATACAGAGATTCAATGTTTTGTCCCAGGTCACACAGCTAATTCATATTTGAGGTGGGATTAGAATGAAGATTGTCTTGACTCTGAGCCCAATGCTGACCACAGAGACTTTACAAAGAACTTTATAAGAAAATAAGTGTATAATGATCACAATCACCACTAATGGTTTGTAAATAACTTTTATACTCAGAAGACTTGGGTTTTAGTCCTTGCAATGTCACATACTCTCTGTATGACCTTGAACAAATTGCTTGTCCCACCTATTTACTTTCCTCTCCTCCTGTTCCTGCTCCCTACTGATATGCCATCCCCTCTTCCCTTCTCCTCCTAGTGTGACCAAGCCTTAGTCTGCTCATCTGTAAAATGGGGATAGTGGTATCTGATGTACCTACATTAGAATGTTAGAAAAAAGATTTAATCAGATAGTGCATGTAAAAGTGCCTTATCATCAATAAAATATTTTCAAAATGTAAGGTGTTGTTACTATTATTGGCCTATTATTCCTCTCTTTGGCCATAGTAATCTAAGAAACAAAAGGGAGGAGAAGGAGGAACAAGTGTTTATTAAGTCTACTTTGTACCAGTTAAGTTCATTACAAATGTTACCTCCTTTGATGCTCACAATAATCTTGGGAGATAGGATCTATTATTGACCTTATTATACAGTGGAGGAAATTGAGGAAAATAGAGATTAAGTGTCTTGCCCAAGGTCACATAGCTAGTGAATGCTCAAGTTCAGATTTGAACTTAAGTCTTACTTACTCTGGGTCTAGCACTGTAGGCACTGAATCTACCAAGTACTGTGTGGTCCCCTTCTACTTTTTAAGTTGTCATGAAGTTTCTAGATCATTCATAAAGATTGGCTGTTTGGTACTGTGATTATAAGATCATTTTTCAGTCACCAATGAGTTGACATATTGTTGAAGGAATGGAATCATAGCAATATTAACATTCTTGCTATAAATGAAACCAGAAGGTATAAGGAAGTTTCAGCTGAATTTAAAGATGGCTCATATCCTTGCAAAGGCAAATAGAAGAGCTGATAGAGTTGGTTTTGTCATGCTTCCAAATACAATAAGACACATCATTTTTTTTTTGTGGCACATTTGGTCATCCTGTTTTGCAGAACTCAGGATGAGTACAAGCAAAAAGACCACCATGAAGATAATTGCAGCTTATCTAGCAACATCTGTTGCTTAAGATGAGGGGGTAGAAAAACTCTGTGAAGAAGGGAACAAGACCAGTCATATGAAATAAAAGTGTAGTTTAATAGTGGCAATGTAAATGCAAAGACAAGAGTATGGAAGGATGGCAAAAATTTGCTGGAAAATATGCCTCAGGGTTAAGGAATAAAAGGGACAAGAGGCTTTAAGACTGCATCAAAACTTCATGCATATAGTGCTCTGGGAGCCAAGCCCAAGCCCTCATGAGTTGGAGGTTTTAGCTCCAGGGCAATCAGACCAGTAGCCAGCTGGAGAGACCCCAGAACACCAGCTGCTGTGGCTTTTCCAGAATTATCAACACATAGATGCCTAGGACAAAGTGAGAGGTTAGTGCCCTATGGACTTTGGGACCAGTATTTGGGAACACGTCAGCTTCTTCCCCTGGGGGTGAGAGGCCACTGAGGAGCTGTGGCACAGCCGCCATTTTGCAGCTTCAGTTGCAGCTTCATCTCTTGGCCTGTGAACTGTAGGGGGATCCAGCGATTAGTCTGGGGGGAAATCACTATTGCTTTAACCTTTTTAGATCTGGATTGCAGTCTGGGGTGGAGGTCTTGGGGTGTGTGATCAGCTTGCCAGAGTGTGTGGGGACTTCAGGGAGGGCATCCAACTAATATCCCCAGCAGTTGAAAAGACCCCAATGTTTGGGATAGAAGATGCCCTGCCTAGTGGCAGAGTCCTACTGTGGCAACAAGCCCAAAAGTTAAGTAATTAAGTGGTAACATGCCTAGGCAAAGGAAACAAAATAAACAGAAAAATTCAATGTTAGACTCCTATTTTGGAGGCAAAGAGGATCAAAGCATGGAACAAGAGGAGGACTGGGAGGTCAGAACTCCTGCACCAAAAGCCCCAAATGAAAAGACAAGAGGGTTACAGGCCATAGAGGAACTTAAGAAGGATTTAAAAAAACCAAATAAGAGCAGTGGAGGAAAAATTGGGAAGAGAAATGAGAAGGATGCAGGAAAAGTATGAAATGAGAGTCAACAGCCTGACTGAGGAAAATAACACCTTAAAAATAGATTAACTCAAATGGCAAAAGAGGCTCAAAAAGGCAATGAGGAGAAGAATGCCTTAAAAAGCCAAATTTGCCAGTTGGAAAAAGAATCTCAAAAGCTCACTGAGGAGATTCATTCCTTCAGAATTAGACTGGAGCAAATGGAAGCTATCGACTTTATGAGAAATCAAGATGCTGTTAAACAGATCCAAGCAACTGAAAGAATAGAAGGCAATGTGAAATATTTCATGGGAAAAACCACTGACCTGGGAAATAGATCCAGGAGAGATAACTTAAAAATTATTGGACTACCTGAAAGCCATGACCAAAGAAAACCTAGAAATCATCCTTCAAGAAATTCTCAAGGAAAATTGCCCTGATGTTTTAGACCCAGAGGGCAAAATAGAGGTTGAAAGAATCCATCGATCACCTCCTGAAAATGATCCCCAAAAGAAAACTCCTAGGACTATTATAGCCAGCTTCCAGAATTTCCAGATCAAGGAGAAAATACTCCAAGTAGCCAGGATGAAACAATTTCAATATTGTGGAAACACAATCAGAAAAGCAGAGGACCTGGCAGCTTCTACACTGAGGGATCAAAGGGCATAGAATATGATATTCCAGAGGGCAAAGGATCTGGGATTAAAACCAAGAATCACCTACCCAGCAAAACTGAGTATCTTGTTTCAGGGGAAAATATGGTCATTCAGTGGAAAAGAGGACTTTCAAGCATTCTTGAGGAAAAAACCAGAGTTGAACAGAAAATTTGACATCCAGACACAAGAAGCAAGAGATACTTGAGAAGGTAATCAGGGAAAAGAAATCAAAAGGAACTTATCAAAGTTGAACTATTTACATTCTTACATGGAAAAACAATAACTGTAACTGATGAAACCTTTCTCAGTATGAAAATAGTTGAAGAAGGGTATATGGGCATATGAATACATATGTGAATGTGTGTATATATGTTTACAGGTATACATGGATAGAGGGCACAGGCTGAATTTGGTGGGAAAGGATGATACTTAAGGAGTGAAGCTAAGAGGTAAGAAAGGAATGTGGCGAGAGGAGATGGGGGGTAAACTATCTTATGTAGAAGAGGCAAGGGGAAGTGGTTGCAGGAGAGGGGAAGAACAGGAAGGCAAAAAGGCAAAACCATATTCTCATTGAATTTGGCTCAGGGAGTGAATGACATACATACTAAATGGGATATCTTGCCCTGCAGGAGAGTAGGGGGGAGGGGGATAAGAGGGGGGATGATGGAAGGGAGGGCATGCTGGGGGGAAGGGAGGTTGGAAGCACCCACTTTTGAAGATGGACAGGATCAAAGTAGGGAATGGACCAGGTGGGGGGGGGTGAGATGGGTGGCAGGGAAATATAGCCAGTCTTTTACAGTAAATCTACTATGGTAATGTTTTGCATAACTATACATGTACAACATATACTGAAATGCTGATCTTCCAAGCGGGAGTGGGTGACAAGGGAGGAAGGGAATGGATCTGGAATTCGAAGTGTTAAAATCAAATGTTTCAAATATATATATAAATACTAAAAAAACAACAACACAAAAAACAAAAAAAACAGCACGATGCATATAAACCAAAAATACTTTCAAGAAGTGAGTTAAAACACCCTAAATGCTGTGAGTAGAGAATAAAATCAGAAAAAAAATGACCTTGACTTCATTTTAACAGAAATTAATGACTAATTTCTATCCCACATTCTACAGGAAGCCTTCCCTACCCACTCTTAATTCCAGTGTTTTCCCTCTTTTAATTATTTTCTATTTAACTCATATAACTTACTTTGCATATATTTGTTTTTATGGTGTCTTCCCTATTATACTGTAAGTTTCTTGAGGGTAGGGACTCTTGTCTTTTGTCTTTTTTTGTATCCTCAGTGCTTAGCCCAGTGCCTGGCACATAATAGGTATTTAACAAATATTTATTGAATGAACAAGCGTGAGAAGAAAATATTATCTGTAATGAAAACAACTCCAATCTGATCTATTCAAGCATGTTATTAATATCCTGAAATTAAAAAAAAAGGAATAAAGGAGGAGACATTGACATAGACTTCCACCATTTCCCATGTTCAGTGAACATTTGATGGACATAAAACAATAAAAAGAGGAGGCCAAAAGAACCTGAAAACCTTGAACAGTCAATACTTGGATCCATTGCCAAAGGCAGTGCTGATTTGGAATATAATTCCATTTACAAAATATTTTGGAGGAAGATGGTGGAAGATAATCAGGAGTACCACTTCATAAAATAGAAGGAATGAAGGGTAAAATAAGTTTTCAGAATGTTTGGTATGAGACAATTATGGCAGATTATCTCAAGGACATGTAAGGATGAAAAAATGAACGAAAACAAGCAAGGAAAACTGGAAAATATCTGCCAACATTTCTATAATAATCTTGTTTCTTCATTAATGACATTGTACC
>WOXC01002298.1:0-85477 GCA_011680675.1 Gymnobelideus leadbeateri
TTAGGGCAATTGGGGTTAAGTAACTTGCCCAAGGTCACACGGCTAGGTTTTTGTTTGTGCGGATTAAGTGTCGGAGGCCGGCTCCGAACTCAGGACCTTCTGATTCCAGGGCCGGCGCTCTATTCACTGCGCCACCTAGCCGCCCGAAACCTTATTTTTTTTAAGGTCAATAAATTTTTTTTGGACAATTTCATTGGAATGGCATTGAATGAGTAGATTAGTTTAGATAGAATTGTCATTTTTATTATTTTGGCTTTGACTACCAATGAGCAATGAATATTTCTCTGATTATTTAAATCTGACTTTTCTTTGTATAAAAAATGTTTTATACTTATATTTATGTAGTTCCTGGTTTTGTCTTAGGAGGCATACTACCAGGCATTTTTTGCTGTCTGTGGTTGTTTTAAGGGTATCCCTTACTATCTCTTCTTCTTGCAGGGCTTTATTGGTGATATATAGAAATGCTGATGATTTATGTATGTTTATTTTATATCCTACTGCTTTGATAAAAATTATTGTTTCAACAAGTTTTTTAGTTGAATCTTTAGAAATCCTATCATCTGCAAAAAGAGATAGTTTTGCTACCTCATTGTTCATTTTTATTCCTTCAATTTCTTTTTCTTCTATTACTATTGCTAGCATTTCTAATACAATATTAAGTAGTGTTGTTGATAATAGGAATTCCTTTTTCACTCCTGATCTTTAGGGGAAGGCTTCTAGCTTATCTCTGTTACAGATAGTGCTTGCTGATGGTTTTGGATAGACGTTTCTTATTATTTTAAGGAAAAATCAAGGGGCGGCTAGGTGGCACAAGTTAATAGAGCATGGGTCCTGGAGTCAGGAGGATTTGAGTTCAAATTCTGACTCAGACACTTAACACTTACTAACCATGTGACCCTGGGCAAGTCGCTTAATCCCAATTTCCCTGCCTTCTTTCCTTCAAAAAAAAAAAAGCTAAGGAAAAATATTCATATCTATGTTTTGAGGTTGTTTTTTTTTTTAAACCAAAGTGATTTTTATTCAATAAATTAACCCATTTATTGTTGGACTATGGGCTATAGATATTTGATAAGATTTTACTGGTCTTTCATTTCCTTCAGTCTTCTGATGGCAGATTTGACTGTGACTGCAGAGGTGGTATTGTAGGTCCATGCACTACCAGCTACTGTTTTCATAAAGGATCCACACTGCCAGATAACCTACAGCCCGTATCTTCATTTTGGTCTTGCCACAGAAGGAGCAGGTATACTTGGCATGCTGGCTAATTTCAATTTTCTTCACCATTTTTCTGAGGGATGCACCATAACGTGTTCCATATTTAACAATTCCGGCCCTCTTGGTACATTTAGCCATCTTAGCAGTGACGGGGCTGGAGCTTGGAGAGGCTTGAGGTGTTTTTAATAGGAACAAGTCTTGTTAAGAGCCTTTTCCGCATCTATTAATATAATATGATTTTTGTTACTTTTGTTATTGATATAACTAATCATGTTAATGGTTTTCCTTATGTTAAACCATCCTTTCATTCCTGGTATAAGCCCCACTTGATCACAGTGTGTAATGTTTGTGATTTATTGTCCTAGTTAGTATTTTATTTAATATTTCTGTATTGATATTCATTGATAAGATTTGTCTGTAATTTTCTTTCTCTGATTTTGTTCTTCCTAATTTAGTATCAGCACCATTATTTGTTTAATAAAAGGAGTTTCATAGTACTCCTTTACCTGTTATTCCAGATAAGTTATTTAATATTGGAATTATTTGATATTTAAATGTTTGGTAGAATTCACTTGTAAATCCATCTGGTTCTGATGCTTTTTTCTTGGGAAGCTCATTTATGACCTGCTCAATTTCTTTTTCTAAAATAGGTTTATTTAGATATTCTGTTTCCTCTTCTGTTAGTCTAGGTATTTATTTTTGTAAATATTCTTAATTTAACATTTAAATTAAGTAACTTCTAATAATTTCTTTGGTTTCATCTTCATTAGTGGTATATTAGTAATATATATTCACCCTTTTCATTTTTGATGCTAGTGATTTGGTTTTCTTTTCTTTTAATCATATTAATCCATGTTTTATCTATTTTTCTGGGTTTTTTCCCCCCCATAAAACCAACTTCTCTGTGTCTTGAATTTTTAAAAATTGTCAAGATAATTTCAGTGGGTAACATCTACTGAAGTGCATATGGCAGCAGAACCCAGAACAACCAAAAGATTTGATGTTTGTTGTTGCAGAGTTTTCCTACTAAACAGAAACCCAGAAAGATCACATTTGGAGTATTTTCTTTTCCTTGTGCAGTGGTTTTAATGTTCTGTGACTTATTGGATCTCCAGAATCTTTGAGGTCTTTCTAATTATATTGATTTGTGTATAAATCCATTCTCAAACCACAGGCATAGGTAAAGATATAGGTTATCCATTTAATAGTTTACTTTCATAATTTGGTAGAGATTTTATTTCCCTCCTCCCTCCTCCCTCCTCACCTTTAGGGAGTGAATAGGAGCTTAGTGATAATGTATATTATGAATTGTGTGATAGCAAGACTTTATCTCAACCAAATTGGGAAAGACAGTGTACTTTCACTTTTAAAAAAGGATTTTCTAGTAAAATTTATTACAGTTTTGTTGGTTTGGGCCAGCTATACATTTTGTACTTTTATTCTACATTTGGCAACATAATCTATAAAATTTTCTCATAGATGTAGAATATATTTTCAAAGGTTGATAATGGAAGGATAGGCTTTAGTTTACGCACTTAAGTAAACCCAAATGTGAATCAGCTGGTAAACCTAAAGAACAAAATTCACATTTTTGGAAGGTAACTGCATTGACAGTGTGCAAACATGAAAATAATTTGATTTTGATTAGAAGAATCTGTCTATATTCCATTTGATTTCTAATTTTTTTCAATTAATGTATGGTATAATGCTTTTTGAACTCAAATTAAAAGCAAAGTTAGCTTATTGCAGTAATCCCTATGTGAGATAACAGTCGTCTAGATAAACATGGTATCAATTCCTTCCATATGAATGAGTGAATGAATGAAGAATATACTAAATGCTTAGTATATGCAAAACATTGTGCTAAGATCTGGGGATACAAATAGAAAAGTATAATAGTCTTCTGCTGTGAAGTAACTCACATTCTAATGGGGAAGACCACATTTTATCTGGAATATTTATATATATATATAGAACTTGAAGTCATAAAAGGGTGCAGTGGCATAATGTATGTTAATGCTTCTTTAATGTCATTTCAACTGATAAAATGATAGCACTTTCTGACAATTTGACAGACTCTGGTAGCAAGAATTTTCTTTTCTGGATCTTCAGTCACTATGGTTGTAGCTAGCACCTGATATTGAGACTGGATGTGTTTGAAGGACAAAAAGTTGAGGCTTGGTAGCAGATCTTGTAGAGGGGATGATAGTTATTTGAGGATTTGAAATCTGCGTGAATAAGAAAAATGATGGAGAGAAATGGGATTAGGGAAGAAAAATTAAGTAGCAAGTCAAGTGATAATAGTAGGTCATGTAAAATCTTACCATTCATATCATTCACAAAAATTCATGGAAACTACACATTTTAACACTAATGCATTATGGGTCAATGTAATTGGAAAGGGTAATTAATTATGTAATTGTTTGGGTTTTTATTTTGTAGTTCTCTGTTCTAATGTTTAGTAGATTTAACAGAACATTAATTGCATGCATGTGTGGTGATCCTCTGTTATAATCAAGGTACTATGTGGTGTCTACCTTTTCTCTTTCTTGAGATGGCATTTCTGAAGATAATTCACTTCTCATTTTACATTGACTTAGAAAACAAGGGAAATTAGAAAATGGGCCGAAGAGGAAAGACAATGCATGTTTATTGATACCATCATAGAGCACTTTTCTCTTTTTCTTTTCACCCTCTACCTAGGCTCTTGTTGATCCCAGAACCTTCAGGTTGCTTCCCTGCTCACATGGTTTGCATAAGATAGGAATCATCATCTGCCCTGCCAGCTACCTCCTATGGTTTGCCAGGCCTTAACATTTATCCTGCCTTTATTCCCAGCAGTATCCTGGAATGGTCTTTTGACCTATTAACTTAAGGGCTCCTGCGCCTTGCCACGTGCCTCTGTTTTTGACCATTAGAATGTACAGGTCTTCCAAGCTGAATTTCCTTTTTTGTGTTTTTTCCCCCTCACCTTCCTATTAGAATGTGAACTTGTTGAGAATAGGGACTTTCTTACTTTTTCTGCTTGTATACCCAAGATTGTGTTGGGGTTAGCTTTTCAGATCATTACATTTTCAGTGTGAACATTTACATCTCTGAAATCATCAAATGCTGCAAATCATGACTTCGTTTATTTTTTGTTGATTATCTAGAAAGTGATAGAGAAAATGTTCATGCAGATTAAATTTTGAAGTGTTTATGCATTTTTTTTTGGAGAACCTGCCCTACCTAAGCTGTGTGCCTAGCATAGTGTTTGGCATATAGTAAGTCATTCATCCGTTTATATTTTTTTAAAATACTGGATCTGTGCTGATAAACTGAAGCTGGTTGAATTCCCAGTCAAAAACTGGTAGATGGCTTATATCATTGGATACTTTGAATCTACCTTTGTTTATTTTTTTGAAATAAATTAGAAGATAATGTAGAAGTAATTGAAAATGAAGACTTTTGGGGCGGCTAGGTGGCGCAGTGAGTAAGAGCGCCGGCCTCGGAGTTGGAATGACCCGAGATCAAATCTGGCCTCAGAAAATGAGCACCTACACACAAATAATGACTAGCCGCGTAACCTTGAGCAAGTTTCTTAACCCCAATTGCTTTAAAAAAAAAAAAGAAAATGGAGACTTTTAAGGAAGCTTAGAAAGAAACATTGTCATACAAGAACTGCTATAAGAATTTACTGATTTGCTGTTGTCTGTAAGAGGTTAATCATTATTTGAAAGCAACAAAAATGTTAACAAGGACACGGATTTTAATTGCTGAAAGCTGGAAAATGGTTATACAAAAAAGATGAGAAGTAGGAGAATGTGTCTTTGACTTTAATTACCTGATAATTATCTGTAGAATAATGTTAACGTGTGAAAAGAGATTATTGAATGGTGTTGCTAAATACTTTATTTATTTATTTTGCTTTTTGGAGGGCAATTGTGACTTGTCCAAGGTCGCATGGCTAGTTTTGTGTTAAGTGTCTGAGACTGGATTTGAACTCATGTCCTTCTGACTCCAGGCCAGGTGCTTTATTCACTGTGCCACCTAGCTGCCCCTCCCATAACACTTTGATGCATACTTTGTGTTTTGGAGAGGTTTGGAAAGGTTGTGGGGATGAGAGAAAATATTTATTCCTCCATTTTGTTCATCACATGACCCAGAAGTCTCAAAGCAAAACAGGCAAAATTTTAGCTGGCAGAAAAAAAGCAATAATTAGGAGGAAAATAGTCTTGAAAGGTCTTTGCACGTAAGTATGATTGTATTAGAGATTGATCAGGCTACCATGAGATAAGAGGAAACCAAAGGGAATGTATGAACTGATCAGGGATACAAGGAATATTGATTGACTGTTGTCTCCTGTGAACTCTACTGTCTAAGCAGAGTGAACAGATAAAGGATATGAAGAAAGTATATACTCAGTGCTATGAAATGTTTATTCTATTGAGAGTCTTTTGGAAATGAGATGAACTAAAGGAACAGCCAGTGTATGTCTGTCATCTTAAACTCACTCTTTTTCTTTAAAAAATTATTTATTTTTAGTTTTTAACATTCTGTTCCCTAAGATTTTGAGTTCCAAATTTTCTCCCCATCTCTCCCCTCCCCTCACCCCAAGACAATGTGTAATTTGATATAGGTTCTACTTATATACATAGTGAATCTCTTTTCACATTAGTTATGTTGTAAAGAAGAATTAGAACCAATAAGAGAAACAACAAGAAAGAAGAAACAAAAAAAAAAGAGAGAGAGAGCAAATAATATGCTTCAATCTGCAGTCAGACTTAATAGCTTTTTCTGGATGTGGAGAGCATTTTCCATCATGAGTTCTTTGGAGTTGTCTTGGATACTTACATCGCTAAGAGAAGATGTCTATCAAAGTTAAGTTATTGCATGTTGTGTCTGTTACTGTGTACAATGTCTTGCTGGGTTCTTAAACTCACTTTTAAGGTATATTATTTGAGTAGAATGGTGAGATTCCACTATTTAAGTTATTGCTTTTTTCTTTAAGTTAAATGCTTATATGATGCAATTCCGTTGTATAATAACACAAATAAAGGATTCATGAGGAGAAACCGATGCTAAAAGCCCAAGATCTTTGATGTAAGACTCTGGGATAAGGAAGAGAAAGGGAGAATAGAAGAATAATGTCAGTAAGGGGGCAGGGGAGGGGAACATAGGAATTCCTGTCAAAGGGACATAAACATGAATTCTTACCACTATTAAAAAAAAATCTTTTCTGAGCATCATCATTTATTACTGTCAAATTCTCAGTGGTAGTCTCCAACTTTTAGGGACATCATAACTTTAATTCTACAATATTGTGTTGCTCTATAGTAAACAATAATTGTTGAATTTTACAGAGGCTCAGAGATTTGGTTTGCTTATAATTGTTATAAGCTCTTCCTTGTAATTTTAAGTCTTTAATAGTTGAGAAACATTTTTTAACCATCATATTACCCTTAAACATCTCTCTTCCTTGAAAAGGTCAAAGAGATAGTTGAGACTAGAGAGTAGTTTTCAAAGAAAGTGATAGAATGATAGGTAAACAGTGTTATAGTAGGATTTGGGAGTAGATAGGGGTTATTAGAGAAGACCTAAGGGTTCTGATAGAGTAGTATGGATATGCACCTTGCACCTAAGGAAGATGAGACTGGATAACTGAAATTATTGGGGAGCCAGTAGAAGTGCAGATCTAAAGTTTAGAATGGGAAATAATTTACATAGAAATGATAGTTGGAGTCATAGAAGGGGTTGAGATTGCCTGAGGAGAGATTATATTGGAGGAATGCAGAAGTGAAGCAAAAATCAACTAAAAAAAAGTCAAGAATACAAGGAGATAATCATTGGACTATAGCCAAAGGAAGAGGATTCTGGATGGGTCAGGGTGATTCCTGGTGTTCAGATGTTATTTGAAGAAGGATAGTGATTGAAAAAAGGACTGCTAGATTTGTTGGTTTGGAGGCTATTTATGATATTCTGAGTGAGTAATTTCAGTAGAATCCATATGATTCTCAAATCTTACCCAGCTGTAACCTCTCTTGCTTATTTCCAGTTTCACATCTTCAACTATATTTTCATACATCTCAAACTAGATATTCAGTAGATATCTTATACTCAGCGTATCCAAGATGGAACTTAAAATCTTTTCTCTGAAACCTACTGTTTCTAAACTTTCCTATTAATGTTGAGGGCACCACTATCCTTGTAGTCTCCAGACTTGCAACCCAAGTGTTATCTTTGATTCCTGTTCAGCACCCTCCATTCCTCATCCCCTCCACCCCTACCCCCAGCATCCAAATATCCAATATATTGCCAACACAGATCCATTTCACCTTTCCAGCATCTCTTGAATATACCCTAGTGCAGGTCCTTATTACATTTGTTCCTGGACTATTGCAGGAAGGCTGCTTTCTGCCACAAGTTTCTCCTTACTCCAGTCCATCTTTCATTTGGTTACCAAAGTGATTTAACTAAAGCTTGGGTCAGACCATATCACCCTCCTACTCAATTCCCTCCTGTGGTTTCCTTATCACCTCCAGGATCAAATACAAAATCCTTGGTTTATTGTTCAACACCCTTCCCCCATTCCTTACCTTTCCTGTCTTCTTGCACTTCCCCATCCCTCCCCCTTCATACTCTTCAGTTTAGTGACTGACCTCCTTGCTATTCAGCAAACAAGCCACTACTCTTAACTCCAAGCATTTTTTCTTCCACCAAGCTTGGAATGCTTTCCCTCTTTATCTCAATCTCCTGGTTTCCAGATTAAATCCCATTTACAACCAGAAACCTTTCCCTGCCCCTTTTAATTCTGATGCCTACCCTTCTGTTAATTATTTCCTATTTACTCTGTAGACTGCTTGTTTGGAAATATTTCTTTGCTTGGCCTCTCATCTATTGTATTGTAAGCTTCTGGAGGGCAGGGAACTATCTTTTGCCTTTCTTTGTAGTGCTTAGTACATTGCCTGTCACATAATAGATGCTTAATAAATGATTATTGACTGATTAAATCATAAAATCTTGAGGATTGTTGGTAAGGAAGAACCATCTGATTTTTTTCCCTTGTGTTTGCAGAGAAACCATAGGCTCTTTTTTTTTCTGTGCAGATTCAAAGAGTTGGATTAAATGAAGTCTTTAAGATCTGTTTCATATCTTAAAGAATTATAATTATGTACTTTGGGAGCAACTCTGTATATCTAAAATAATGCCCTTTGAGGTTAAGTGATTTGTGTCAGGCATGATACACCCTCCTCACCCCGACTCTTACCCCCACTTTCAGTTAGTGGTAGTATTGGAACTAAACCTCTGTGCCCTGACTTGAAGTCCTAGAGCACTCTGCCTACTGTTGTTAAAACAGATGCCTGGTTAAAGCAGTTGTTAGTTTAGGTAGCTGCTCTGGCTTTCTTGACTCTCCCTTTAGTTAATTGATCAAATTTGCTTCTTGTTGCAGCTTTTCGAGGGATTCAGCGATATATAGTATGTTATATGAATAATTTTTTAAAAGGGAATAAAAATGTTGACTTTAAATGAAAGCAAATACCACTTTCTGGTATGGGGATTTACTGCTTGCTTCTTTAACATATAGTTCTACTAGTTACTAATGCAAATAAATTTGTATGTAATTTGTACCATAGCTCAGCAAAGCCTAGTTTTTCTCTATAAGAAGTTATCATGTAGTTTTTGGTGATAACTTCATATAACGCTCCAGAATACTATTCTGCATACCTATTCTTTATTTTACAAAAAAAATTTTAGGCTATTTCTACTTGGTGGTTTTTAACCACATAACAGGAAACATTAATGTGAATAATTTCCCCTCTTTGTTCTGGGAGAGACACTATAAGATAAAATACAAACAATATTAGATACTTCCTGAGTTTTCAGAACTAAAGACAAATTTGATAAAATAGATTATTTTGATAATGATGTTATTTATTTCATTTGGAGAAATAATGTGAAATGTAGCTAAGTTTTAGGATGATCTGATAGAATAAGTAAAAAATGATCAAAATGAACACTTGGTAATTTTTAACTTGTTACTATCTCATTTTATCAGTTTAGTTCTTGAGTAGTTTATAAGTCCTGAATAGAAAACCAAAGGGTATCTTATTTTATTAAAAGGTGAATGAATTAGAAGATTGTTCATTCACTTTTTAATCATATGAATTAATTTGACATGATTAAAACAATTAGTTTTTAGAAATGTTGTATTTGGAATATTAAAGTATATATTTTTTCTTTTCTTACAAAGTCACTATTTCTACTAATTTTTGTATTTTTCCCTCAGGATTTTCTTTTTAAATTAAATTTTAGTTGGAAACTTAATATTTAAAATAAGTATAAAATAACTTGTCTCTCTTTCCCCATTCCCCAAAGCCCTTCTTGGTAACAAAGGAGAATGACCAAATAAAGCAAATTCATATGTTGCTAGTGCCTGAGAATGTTATTTCTTATTCCCTCTAGTTCTTAACATTTCTTCCAGGAGGTGGTATTGTTCACTCACGAGGAATGCACTTATATAAAACTCCCTTCTTCTGCTTCTACTTTCTAAAAAGAGTTCTCTGATTTTAAAATGATTAGTTGTAAAAAAAAATTGGTGTAGGATTCTAGTACAATTTTATCAAACTGTTGCATTTTAGGAGAAGCATATATTTTAAAATAGATAAAATAGCATATATTTTAAAATAAAATAGATACAAAAATAAAGTAACCCAGTTAAATAGTAATTGAGTAGATAATTATGTGTAAGGATACAGACATAAAAAAAAAATCATTTTCTTCTCAGAACTAATAGTCTATTGGAGGGAGCAACATTTACTCATAATTAAATATAAAATGATATGCAAGTCAGAGCAAAAATATTAGATATGATAGAGCAATAGCAAGTGGGGGATCAGGAAGGGTCTATTGTAGGAATTGGCAGTTGAACTGAGTTTTGAATGAAGGTAGGGTTTTAGCAGGATGGAGCTAAGGAGAGAATGTTTTGCAGGCATAAAGGAAAGTTCTTAGAAGTCACAGAGATGGAAGATGGGATATTGTTTATGAGGAAGAAAAAACAAGGAGACTAGTTTGGCCAGAATGTGAAGGGTGGGGGGGAGTAATGTATAATAAACCAGGGGGAAAGTATATTAGAGTCAGATTGTGAAGGACTTTAAATGACAGAGGAATTTGGATTTCATCCTAGAAGCAATGGGGAACCACTGAAACTTTTTGAGTAGAGGAGTTATAGCCTGTGATCCTAAAGTAAATAACAGATCCTGGACACAAATTCAGATTATTGCATTAGTCTTCTGGTTGGTCTCCTTGCTTTGTCTGCCTTACCCTAGTGCATGCTTCATTCAGCTGTAGGATCTATTTTCCTAAAGTGCATGAGTGACCATGTCACCTCCATTCAGTAAAATTCCTTTGGTTCCTTATTACCTCCAGGATCCAATATGTAATTTTCTATTTGACTTTAGTCTTTTATAACCTGGCAATTACCTCCTACCTTTCCAGTTTTCTTACGTCTTACTTCTTTCCATATACTGTGTAAGCCAGTGATAATGGCCTCCTTTCTGTTCCTAGCTGAGAGTTCTTGAGTGTTTTTACCAGGTGACCCCCATACCTGGACCTCTCACCTTTCTCATCTCATCATATCTTCTTCTCTTCCTTTAAGTCTCAACTAAAGGTTTACCTTCTACAAGAAGCCCTTCCTGACTCCACCTTAATTAATGCAAGTGCCTCCCTTCTGAGAGTATTCCAGTTTATCCTGTTTCTTGCTTGTATGTAGTTGTTTTCATGTTGTTTGTCTTTATTAGGCTGTGAGCTCTTTGAGAGCAGGGGCTATTTTCCCCCCCCTTTCTTCGTATCCTTACTACTTAGCACAATGCCTGGTATATGTAGTAAATACTTGATAAATGCTTGTTGACTTGTTCAGAAAACAAAGCAGAAGACTCATTCTTCTAGCCTCATATCCTGTGTTGGGACTTTGTGTTAGGTCTAGGGTCTGCTTCTGGCAGTACTGTAGTGGTATTGTATGGTCCTACTCTGCCTTATCTAGTGTTCTGCTGCAAGGTTCAGATTGACAGTACTGTGACTTTGTTCTGCTTCTGGGGTCTCCCTTTGAGATCCCATTCTACCTCTGTTCTTTGTTTCCTGCCCTGGTCACTTATTTGTCAGTGGAAATTTGTGATATGTTTGAAAGATCTCATTGTGGTTTCTCCTTAGCTTTTCCCCTTGCTCCTCATTTTGGGACTTGGCTGAGGTAATTTGTTGATAGTAGTTGTCTGGGGAGCTGGGCTGCCTTTTTTCTTCCTACTCTGGAATCTTGACTGGTCTCCCCTCTTCTTTTATTTCTGGAAAAATGGTTTTTAGTTGTATTTATCTAAGTTCTGAATCTACAGGTAGGCTAGCAGATATTTTGTACATACTGTGGTTATTTTGAATGTGATTTTTTTTATCTTACTTTATGTGTAATACCGTCTTTTAAAAAAATTTTAATTGATGTTTTCTGTTTCTTGTATCACCATAATATCCTATGTATCCCTTCACCCCCTCCTTCAAGAGTCATCTCAGTTGGAAAATAGTTAAGGTGGGGGAATGTAGCATTACTGATCAATCCATTGAGAAAATCTGAAAAATGTTCAATGTATGAGACCTCCTACACCCACAAATGGCTATTATAGAGGGGGGTCTTCTTATCAATCAAGTCCTTCTTGATCTTTATAATTTTACTAATTTGCTTTTGATTTTTTTGATGTTATGCTTTTTTCCCCATTTACATTGTTGTAATTACTATATATATTTTCTTAGCTCTGCTTACTTCAGTCTACTTTAAGACATATAGTATTCATCACACTTCTAGTACATTGGTATTTCATTACATTTTCATGTACCACAATTTGTTTAGTCATTCCACCATCCATGGGCATCTATTTTGTTTTCAATTCTAGCCATCACATTCTACAAATGTTTTGGAGTATATGGGAATTTTTTCTTATTAATGGCTTCCTTGGGGAAACCCAGTCATCATCTCTCATTTAAACCATACAGACATTTTAGTCACTTTATTTGCATAATATTTAGCATTTCTTCTTCTGAGAACTGTTCATATCCTTTGACCATTTATCTATTGGGGAATGGCTGTTAGTTTTAAGTGTATGTTTTCTTATATATCTTGGATACCAAAAACCATTATGAGAGAAATTTGATACAAAGATTTACCCTCTTTGACCACTTCCTTTTTTCTATCCTAGATGCCTTGTATGTTGCCTGTGGAGAAGCTTTCAGTTTCAAGTAATCAAAGTTATCTTTCATCTTTAATAGTAGCCTCTATTTCTTTTTTGATACCCATAGCTATGAGAAGTACATGATCTGTTCCTCTTCTAATTTTTTTAATAGTATGATCTTTAACATTGAGGTAATTTAAAATAATATTGTAGAATATGTTATAAGGTGTTAGTCTAAGCTTGATTTCTGCCAGAGTGTTTTCCAGTTTTCCCAGCAGTTTTATTTTAATCTAATTTAGGTTTTCCCACTTTATAAGAAACTGTGTTATTGAATTCCCTTGTTTCTGGTGCCCCTTTGTTCAATCTGTTCCACTTATCTTTTTGTTTATTTTTTAACCAATAACTGATGGTTTTGATGCCTACTACTTTATAATATAATTTGAGGTCTGGAAGTGCTATTCCTCCTTAGTCCTTATTTCTTTTCATCATTTACCTCCATATTCTAGATCTCTTGTTTTCCCCAATAAATTTTGTTTTTATTTTATCAGATATTTACTCTTTACTCTGTAAAGTATCCTCTTTGTAATTTGATTGGTATAATATTAAAAATGTAACTTAATTTTGGTAATATTGTTTTTGTTATATTGGCACAACCTAAACTCTCAATTTTCCTCCAGCTATTTAGGCTAATTAATTCTTTAAGGAGTTCTTCTTAATTGAATCTATACAAACTTTTTGTGTGCTTTGGCATTTTGATCCCCAGATATCTTATGTATTTTGTAGTTATTTGGAGTGGAATTTCCCTCTCTTTTATCCCCTTGTATTTTGTTGTTATCATATAGAAATGCTGTTGATTTTTGCTGTTGATTTTAGCCTGCAACTTTATTGAAACTACTAATTATCTCAGTGTCTTCATTGATTTCCTGGGGTTTTCTAAGTAAACCATCATATCATCAGCAAACAGGGATAGTTTTGTCCCCTCTTTATTCCTTTAATACCTTTCTCTTGTCTTATTGCTGTTGCTAACATTTCCAATATGACATCAAGTAATAGTTGGGAAAGTTCTTCATTTCTGTATTTATTAGAGAAGACTAGTGCATCCCCATTGCATATGATGCTTACTATTGGTTTTAGATAGATGCTTTTTATGATAGTAAAAAAAATGTCTCTATGCTTGCACTCTGTAGGGCTTTTAGCATAAAAGGGTTATACTTTATCAGAGGCCTTTTCTGCTTCTGTTGAAATAATCACGTGGTTTGGGATGTTTGGGGTTTTAATATGATTAATTATATTGATTGTTTTCCTAATGTTGAAACACCATTGCATCCCTAGAATAAGTCTCATTTGATCATAAATCACTGTAATCTGTTCAATTGGATTTTGTTTTAAAATTTCAAGTTCAGCATTCATAAGTGATATTGGCCTATATATGGTTTTCTTTACATACTTTATCTTTCCTTAATAAAGGTATTCTATATTTTTCTCAAAAAAGGATTCTGGCAAGGGTCTTTCTCAGTTTTTAGGGAATAATTTATGAAATATGGATACTAACTCTTCTTTAAAAATTTGATAGAGTCTATTAGATCTAAGGGTTCTCCTTCCTCCTTTACAGCTAGATCTAGTTTGTTTTCTGTGATTGAGTTAAGATCTCTATATGGTCTTTTGATAGTTTAGATATTTTATATTTTTGAAGATATTCCTCTATTTCTTTTGTGTTCTCAGTTTTATTAGTGTATAACTGTACATAATATGTTCTGATTACTCTTATTCTTCTGGTTTTGCTGTGATTTCACCTTGTTCATTTGCTATTTTAATGATTTTTTTTTTTGGCAATAAAATCTTTAATAGTAACATGCCACAGTTTGTTTAGCTTCCACAATTTGTTTAGTTTTAGTTTCCCCAATTGATGGACACCCCCTTTCCTTAGACTTCTATTTTTATTACCAAAATTGCTATAAATTTTGATAATTATAACCAAAAAAGCTATAAAATATCTTTGTACATATTTTCCTCCATCTTTTTTTTTTTAAAGGAGCGATTTACCTTTTGTTTAATTTATGAACTGGATAAAAATGTCAGAGTTAAAAAAGCAAAACTACTGAGGTTTCCCTCTATCTCCCCGGAGACTTGCAAGAAGTGGGAAAGTGTGAAGAGCAGAGGGAGGGCAGCTAAGGGGTCTGGAGAGTCTAAGGCAAAGGACTTGCTCAGAGACCAAGGGAGGGCCGTGGTGAGGCTGGCCCAACGTTTCCTCCACCTTTGACCTCCTTGGCAGTATATACTACCAAGTATAGTAGTATTGTAATAGTATTGCTGAGTACACTTTATTTGTTCTTCTCCAACTAGATGACACAGTGGATAGAAACACTAAAGTCAAGAAAACTGCATTCAAATGTGACTTCAGACATTTAGTAGCTATGTGACTTTCTGCAGTCACTTAACTTATATTTGCTTCAGTTTCCTCAACTGTAAAATTACATAATAATGCCTCCTTTGCAGGATTGTTGTGAGGATCAAATGAGATATTGTTAAAGCATTTAACACCATGCCTAGTATATGGTAGGTACTATATAAAGAAATGCTCATTACTTTACCTTTAGTTACTTTTTAATATAACTCCAAATTTTTTCAGAATGTTTGGACCATTTAACAGCTCCATCAAAAGATAGTGTTATGTTATTTTCCATAGCCCCTCCAACATTGACCTACTCTGATTTGTATGAAGTGAAAACCTAGAGGAGGAGTTGTTGTTTTAGTTTGTATTTCACATGAAGTAACTTAGTAAAGATTACATAGAAAGCCATTGACAGAATTGCTGTCTGCTGTATGGAGTCCAGGGTTCAGAGATGAGACTGTCATTAATATGAATAAAGGAGTTATTTTTCTGATGCTAGATGCCTTAGATACAGGTGGTAAATCTCAAGGCAAAATTTGCTCTGATAAATCACCAAGAATTTGTGAGTTAGATGTCTTTTTTGACTTCTGTTTTTAAAATAAAATTTCATCTGAATTTGGACTTGGTGGTCAGTAGTGAGAAAAGACATTCATTTTAGTAATGATTTAAAGAGACTATCAGGTGAAATGTGTTTAGATCCCATGGTTATATTGTATTTCTTGCCCTCTGTGACTTATGTCTCCACTTTGAATTATCTTTCACAATCTGATTTATATTTAAATGTATATGTGAGTATAGTAACCAAATCATATTCTCTGTATATCCCATGATGTCTTGAATATGTATATTCAATAAATATTGTTGAATGTATTTATATTATGGTAGAAAAAATGTAGGACAAAGACTTTTGAGAACTACATTTGAATCTTAGTCCTACCACCAACTAGCTGTATGACCTTGGGCAAGTCTCTTCACCTTTTTTGTTCAGAAATTTCTTTATCTATAAATTGAACCACTTAGATTAGATAGTACTAGGTTTAAGATTCTATGATAAGGAATCGGTTAATGAAAAAGAATGTTTTATATGATTGATCCCATTTCTCTATTAAAATTATTAATAAAAACTTTAGAGTATATTGAAAATTATTTTGATATATCTGATACATTTTTGCTTTTTTTCTCTTTTTTTTTTACAGTTTGAAAGCTATGAATCTTTTTGGGATAGTTCTAAGTATGCATTATCAGTGCTGATGGGATAAGATCCAATATGAATGTGAATGATGTTGGAGGAAGAAGACGCTTTGAGGACAGTGAGCACACATTACATGTTTATCCTGGGACAATTTCAGAAGGCACCATCTACTGTCCAGTCCCAGCCAGAAAAAACTCAACTGCTGCTGAGGTGATAGATGCTCTTATTGACAGACTACAGCTTGACAAAACAAAATGTTATGTTCTAGCCGAAGTAAAAGAATTTGGTGGGGAAGAATGGATACTCAATCCAACAGACTGTCCTGTTCAACGAATGATGATGTGGCCACGGATGGCCTTAGAAAACAAATTAAGTGGGGAGGATTACCGATTCCTTCTGAGAGAGAAAAATCTTGATGGCTCTATCCATTATGGCAGTCTTCAGTCATGGCTCCGTGTTACAGAAGAGCGTCGGAGGATGATGGAGCGAGGTTTCCTTCCTCAACCACAGCAGAAGGATTATGATGATTTATGCAGTTTACCTGACCTAAATGAGAAAACACTTCTGGAAAACCTTCGAAACCGCTTTAAACAAGAAAAAATCTATACCTATGTTGGTAGCATTCTAATAGTTATTAATCCATTTAAATTTCTACCTATTTACAATCCTAAATATGTCAAAATGTATGATAATCATCAACTGGGAAAGCTTGAACCCCACATTTATGCTGTGGCAGATGTAGCCTACCATGCTATGCTTCAGCGCAGAAAGAACCAGTGCATTGTTATTTCAGGGGAGAGTGGTTCTGGGAAGACACAGAGCACAAACTTTCTCATTCACCATCTTACAGCTCTCAGCCAGAAAGGATTTGCCAGTGGAGTAGAACAGATAATTCTTGGAGCTGGACCAGTACTTGAGGTAAGTTGAGTTGTAGACTTTTTGCAGTATTTTTGAATTTGTCACTCAACAAGCAGTAATACATTTTGCCATAGTTAGCAGATAATTGACAAAGTACCAGCATATCTTTAACTCTGTCTGCTGATTCTTAGAACAGTTGTTGGTAGAGAAGCAGTACAGTAGCAAAGGTAATGAAGCCTGATACAAATGGTAGTGTTTTGGGGTTTGGATTTTTTTGAAGGGGATACCTAGGTACTGGAATATGCATGAAAAAGAAAACTGAAGCCATTCCAGCAGGAGGGGAGAAAGGTCAATTATATAGGTCAAAGTAATACACACACACACACACACACACACACATTCATATGTGTATATGCATGTATGTGTGTGTGTATACGTAGATATAGATATAGATATATATCATATGAAGAGCGTAGGTATATTATAAAAGTTGTAATCCTGGATGTTTGGTTTGTGCCGCTGTAATCTTGGTGTCTCTCCTAAGCACTGAAGCTCTTTCAAAAAGCAAGCCCAGTACCACTTAAAATGTGCTTTTTAGCATTAGCAAATTTTTTTTGGTCTGGAGTAAAAATAAAGAAAGTAAATATGATTATTTGACTTTAAAACACACGCTTAAAGTAAACTACTCAATCACAGGTTATTAGAAATGGAAAAAAGTCCTTAGATATGGCTTAGTCTGTTCCTTCTCAAAGTTTTTGCATTGACAAAATCTCTATTTTAAACAAAACTGATAAAACTCTGAGAGAGCTTTGCAATAAAATATTTTAAAAGGATTTCTTAAAATGCCTTCCTTCTAATGGAAATAAATAATATAAGGCTGATATGTACAAATTTACTTTTGGATTACATTTATTCTAAATTTAAAAGTATTTAAAAACAATTTATTGAAGATAAGACTGTCCATAATTTTCAGTATGATACTATATCTTGTAGGATGTTTCACATGATTTTCATTTTCTCCTTTCCCTGTATAAACAGATAAGCTCTGAGATTGTTACAGTGTATCATGTTTTGTTTTTAAATTTGACGAATTTTGTTTGTAAATACCTTTGTAATTGTTTAAGAACCAGTCAATCAGTAAGTGCCTACTGTGTTCTAGTGCTTGTGCTAGGGGCTGGTAGACTACAAATGCAAAGAATGAAACAGCTGCTGTTCCAAGAACTTTCTAGGTCATTCAGTTAAGCCTTATTAAGCTCCTAGTATGTGCTGGCCCTGTACTAAGTGCTAGGGACACCAAGAGAGGCAAAAGACAGTCCCTGCCATCAAAGAACCCATAATCTATTTTTTTGGAGGGCAATTGGGGTTAACTGACTTGCCCAAGGTCACATGGCTAGGGGTGTGTGTGTGTGTGTGTGTGTGTGTGTGTGTGTGTGTGTGTGTGTGTGTGTGTGTGTGTTAGTTAAGTGTCTGAGGCCGGATTTGAAATCAGATCCTCCTGCCTCCAGGGGGCGGTGCTTTATTCATTGTGCCACCTAGCCACCCTTTAATTCTTTTTTTGTTGTTGTTTTTATTTTTATTTTATTTTTTTAAGAACCTATAATGTAATGGAGGAGACAAGATGTAAACTAACCCGTACAGAGAAGCTAGACATAGTATAAATGAGAAATAATTAAGAGAAGGATGGCACTAGAATGAAGACTGATTGGGAGCAACTTCCTGTAGAAGGTGAGATTTCAGTTGGCACTTATAGGAAGCCAGGGAAGCCAGTAGGCAGAGATGGAGAGAGAGAGAATTCTAGGTGTAGAGAAAATTCCCAGAGGCAATAGGGCAACCAGAAGTACATATATATATATGTGTGTATATACATTCACACACATACACATACACATACCGATACACTTGCATATTTGTGTATATATGTATACATAACAAACATAAAGAACATAAATACAGAAAAGTACAAGATATTTATGGAGTGGGCACCAGCCCATGAGAAGATGAAGAAAGGCTTCATATAAAGGGCCATACTTGAACCAGGTTTCGAAGAAAGAAAAGCATTCTATAAGGCAAAAATGAGGAAGGATTTCATTCCAGGAATTAAGATCAATCAGTGCAAAGGCAAGGAGATACAAGGTAGAGGACTATGTGTAAGGATCATAAAGAAGACCAGTTTGACTGGATCACAGTAGTGTGGCAGAGGGAGTAAAGTTCAGTGAGGGTGGAAAAATAAAGTTGGAACTATGTTATGTAGGATTCTGAAAGTACCATCCTAGAGACAATAAGGAGTCGCTGGAGTTAATCAAGTTAGGTGAATTATATGGGCATATTTGTGTTTAAAAGTAATTATTTTTGTGGCTTATATGAAAGATATATTAACATGGTGAGATACTTAAGACAGAGGCCAGTCAGAAATCTGTTGCAGTAAATCTGATGGAAGAGGACTTGAGGAGGTTGAAATGGCAAGATTTAGGGCTGGATATGTAGATTTGAGTGTCACCTTCATAGAAATAATGCAGTCACAAGAGAGAGAAGGTATAGAGAGAGGAAAATGGGGCTCAGAGCCTTAGGTGTGATACTCTTAGTTAGGGTGATGATCCAGTAACAGAGAATGAGAAGGAACAGTCAGAAAGGGGAGAGAGAAGAGGACAAGTGAGAGAACCACAGAATTACTATTTGTAGCTGTATTGTATGTAACTCATTATATTTTCTGTGCTGTTAGTCAACATATTCCAGATCTTTTCCCTCAAGAAGCTGGTTCCTTTCCCAAAAACCTTTAACTAGTATTGTCACTGCATTGCATTCTTCTATATGTTATAATTTAGAATCTTAGTGTTCATTTGATTTGACTTCTGGGCTAAAAGGATTTTATCTACTTTTCCTGTGTCTTCTCTAATGCTGTCCAAACCTGAGTAGAATGAGGTGGTGATTTGGGCCTTGTTTAAGTTGAGCTTAGAATTTGACTGCTTTAATTCCATTAAATTCCATGAAGTCTCAGAGTTGGAAGAAATCTTAGAGGCTAACTAGTCCAAAACCCTATCTGAGCAGTTACCCTCAAACTAAATGTTCTGTAGTTATTTTAAACTTAGCTTATCCAAAAAAAGAACTCCATCTTTTTCTTTCTAAACCATCCCTTCTTCTTAGTTTCCCGATTACTTTTGAGGGCACCAACTCCCTGCCTCCATCCCATTCACTCAGGCTTATAATTTTGATGTCATCTTCAGTTCCTCACTCTCATCCCACATAACCAATCCATTGCCAATTTTTAAATGTTTGTTTCTACCTTTTGAGAATGCCTCCCATACATCTCCTGTCCATTCATACAGCTAGAACTCTATCTCAAGCCTTTGTCACTTCTCATCCAAACTATTAAAATAATTGTTCTCTCATCCTCAAATATCTCTCCAATTCATTGTCCACTTAGCTACCAAAATTATCTTAATAAAATATAGGTTTGACTGTGTCTCAATTCCCCTTGACAATCCCCCATCCCTCCCTACTCCAGGATCCTGTTTGGCCATTAAAGTTCTTCATAACCTCTCCTTTCCCTGGTGTTTCAGGCTTTTACTTTACTTCTCTCAACCCAATCTATGCTGTCTTAACTATGCTGATTCTTAAACAAGATAATATGCCACCATTTCCATGCCGTTGTACTGGCTGCCATCTGTATCAGAGTGCTCCTGGTCCTCACCCCTCTCTCATAGCTTCACTGGCTTCATTCAAGACTCAGCTCAAATCCCACTTTCTGCATTAGACATTTCCAGATCCTCTACAGCTGCTAGTGCCTTCCCATCTTATGAATACCTTCCATTCCTAGTTATTTATATAGCTTACATTAGAGAGAGATAGAAAATAGAATGGAGTGCTGGCTCAAGGGAATACTTTGTTTTAGAAACTTACAGGGAATAGTAAATGGAACCATGGTTGGGGTGAGGGCACAAAAGAAGGTACTCATGGTATCTAGACATCGGACAAGGAATAAAATGAAGCATGATTAAAACCAACCTCGATGGAGTAGAACATAGGTATAAGTTGTCAGTCAAGACAGGGCAGAAAGCATATCTTCATTTACTTCATTCTCAACAAATAGAAGTTGTGTGTAAATTGCACTTATTTTAATAGTGATCATCTTGAAAATTCTTAGCAGTAACAGTGCAATATGAGATGACCAAGTGTCTCATCAGATATTCCTTGTTGCATTTGTATACACAAATCAGCCTCACCAACTCCTTTATTTTGTGAGACATCTTTCCATGTAGCTACAACTTCTATTATCTGGTGTCCTTTATAGTGAGAATGTAAAAATTAGATGATTTACTTCTTTTAGTGTTATGTTTACCCATTTGCTGGCAAAGATCATAACACTTAGAGTACTGACTGCTAAATTAACATTTATTGATGGTCTGAAAACCATGTGATTCTTATTACCCTCTATAAATTCTTACTTTGAAGCCTCATTGTGGCATGGAAATAATGGTGGGTTCTCAAAGGCCATGCACCAAGAGTACAATTTTCCAGGTTCCACCATGTTGGAAACATTTTGAATGTGGTTCCAAAAATCCTAGCTGAGTATAGAGAGGCTTATCACCACAAAGCTGACCTCTCCATGCTGAATTCTTTGGCCATGGAAAGTGATAAAATAAAGTACAAAATGCCTCTCAATTTTGTGCAACCTTCTCCCATTCTTCTGCTTCTGCTGTGAGGTCATAGGGTGGTAGGAAAAGAACAGAGGCTTAGTAATAACACACTTAACAGGTGCTATGGTTGAACAATGTTCTCTTTCCAGCATAGTGCATATCTGACCTTAGTTAAGTTGATATGTGTATCACAAGCTATCATCAAGCATTTATTAAGCATCTACTGTGTGCCAAGTATTATGCTAAACAGTGGGAATACAGAAATTTTTAAAAAAGTGAAAATCTCTGTCCTTTAATGAGAGGAAGTAACAGGGACTTAAGTAAGTATATGGTGGTTTGGGTTTTTTTGGAGGGGGAAAGGCAAGACAGTTGGGGTTAAGTGACTTGCCCAAGGTCATACAGCTAGTAGGAGTCAAGTGTCTCAGATTATATTTGAACTCAGGTCCTCCTGACTCCAGGACTGGAGTACTCTATTCATTATGCCACCTAGCTGCCCCAGTATATATGAACATATACAAAAGAAATATAGGTTGTTTGGGGAGAAAGCAATTGGCATTCAGGAAAGGTCTCATGGAAAAAATTGTATTTCCCAGAATTTTGAAGGAAAGTAGGGATTCTGAGAGGAAGAGATTAGGGTAAGGGGGCATTAATGGGAGCAGGAGTCTGTGTAGAGGCAAAGACATGAGATGGAATATCATCATTCCCTTAAAGGCAGCATAGTGGTGCAGTGGGCCTAGAGTCAAGAAGATGTGAAAGCAAATCCAGCCTCAGACACTTAACTAGCTGGGTGGCCCTGGACAAGTCCTTTAACTTCCCTTTGCCTTAGTTAAGTGAGAACAGTAATAGCACCTACGTCTCAGGATTGTTGTGAGGATGAAATAAGATAATAACTGTAAAGGCCTTAATACAGTACCTAGCATGTAGTAAGCGCTCTGAGAGTTTTGTGAGTGTACGTGTGTTTGTGTGAATATGCACAATAGACACGTATATTTGTGTTTGAGCGGTCGGCATTTATTAAGAGCCATGTGCTGTGTGCCAAGCACTGTGCGAAACCCCCAAGATATAAAAGCAGATATAAATCTCTGTCCTCAAAGAGCTCATAGTCTAATAGGGAAAGATAGCATTTACATACATGAATATGTAGGGATAAGTAAGTAGTAAGGTAATATTTGGATTGAACCTGTAATTTTACTAGTATTGGGAACTCCTAGGTAACAAAACCTATAGCAATGCAGTTGGCCTCTTTTCTGAAACTTGAGCCTTTTTTTTAAAAGAAAGTTTGTTTTTTCCCCCAATTACACATGTAAAAATAATTTTTAACACTTGCTGTTCGTTTTTATATTTTGAATTCCAAGTTCTGTCCCTCACTCCCTGAGATGATAGGCAATCTGATACAGGTTATATATGTGTAGTCATGCTAAAACATTTCCATATTAGTTTTGTTCAAGAAGACTTGAACTTGAACTTGAAAAATAATGTGCTTCAATCTATATTCAGACAATATCAATTCTTTCTCTAAAGGCAGACACATTTTTTGTCATGAACTCTTTGGGATTGTCTTGGATCATTGTTTTCCTGAAAATAATAGCTAAGTCATTCACAGTTGTTCATTATGCAGTATTGCCTGATTCTGCTCTCTTCACTTTGTATCAGTTCATGTAAGTCTTTCCAGTTTTTTCTGAAATCATCCTGCTTTGTCATTTCTATTTTTTTTTCCTAAAGCAATTAGGGTTAAGTAACTTGCTCAAGGTTACATGGCTAGTTATTTATGTGTGGGTGCTCATTTTCTGAGGCCGGATCCTATCTCCGGTCCTCCCGACTCCAGGGCTGGTGCTTACTCACTGCGCCACCTAGCCGCCCCTGCTTGTCATTTCTTACAGCACAATAATACTCTATTTCACTCTTATACCACGACTTGTTCAACCATTTTCCATTTGATGGGCATCCCCTCAAATTCCAATTCTTAGTTCCCACAAAAAAGCTGATATAAATATTTTCATACAAATAGGTTCTTTTTCCTTTAAAAAAAATCTTTTTAGGATACAGAGCCGGTAATGGTATTGCTGGATCAAAGGCTATGCAGATTGATAGCCCTTTGGGCTCCAGAATAGTTGGATCAGTTCATAGGTCTACCAACAATGCATTAGTGTACCAGTTTTCCCACATCCCCGCCAACATTTATGATTTTTCTTTTTTGTCTTAGTAGCCAAATTGATAGGTGTGAGGTGGTACTTTAGCAACTTGGAGAGCCTTGGAGAGCCACCTAAAGCCCTGAGAGGCAGTCACACAACTAGTAGGGTACTACTTGAACCAAGGCCTTCTGGGCTTTGAGGTTTATTTTCAGTCTACTCTACAAAATATATTTGAGATTATTTTGAAAGGGAGGGCACTAGTAACTGGGGGGATCAGGAAAAGCATCACATAGAAAGTGTTATGAACTGAATCTTGAAAGAAACCTGGAATTTCATGAAGCAGAGGTGAGGGGAGAGTATATTCCAAGCTTGGGGTTCTGCCAGAGCAAAGGCCAAGGGACAAGGGCTTGGAATATTGTTTGCTGCACTGGCTGGACCATAGAATACTTGAAGAAAAATAATGTGTAGTGAAGTTATAAAGGTAGGATGTAATGCCAGACCAGCAGAATTTGATGCTAGAAGTGATCAGGAGTCAGTTTTATTGAATAATGGTATTTTCAGACTTGTACTAAAGGAAAATCGTGTTGGCTGCTGTATGGAAGATGGATTTGAGTGAGAAGCAGCTTGAGGTAGGGATACAAAATAGACTTTTTCAGTGGTCTAGACAAGAAGTGAAGTTTTCCCTCAATTGGAGAAAAGGGGGCATTTTCAAGAAATGTTGTGGAGATCAAAACAACTGATTGTACGTGCGAGGTGAGTGAGAATTTGAAGATGACACCAGAGTTTTAGACCTAAGAATCTGTAAGGTTGGAATTGTTCTCAATAGAAGTAGGGAAGTTTCAAATTCAAACAGTGAATTCTGTTTTGGATATGTTTATTTGAAATGTGTATGTAACATTCAGTTTGAAATGTTTAATAGGTTAGTGAAGTGGACTACAGATACACAGTCTGTTATGGGGACAATATCCAAAAACTTTTCTTCATTATGATGATGATGATGAATTTGACAGTTACATAAATGGTTACTTTCATTTACAAAAAAACACAGAAAAAGGGGAGTTCCTGGAACTGCACATCTTTTTTTCACAATAACTCTTCAAAAGCGTATAATAAATTGAACAGAGTAATCCTGAAATTAGTCCCCTGGTGTTACCTTCTGAACTTTTTAAAAGGCTTTCTAACTTTCTGAGATCTCCCAGAGAAGAGGTTCTTTTATTAAAAAAAAAATGTAAATAGTATTTAATTTTTTCCAATTACGTGTAAAGATAGATTTCAGCATTCATTTTTTACGATTTTGAGTTCCAAATTTTTCTCCCTCTTTCCTATCCCTCATCCCCAAGACAGCAAGCAATCTGATATAGGTTACACATGTGCAATCATGTTTAACATAGTTCTACATTAGTCATGTTGTGAAAGAAGAAATAGAACAAAAGGGCAAAAAATCATTTACACACAAAAGAAAGTGAAAGTAGTATGCTTCAATTCAGATTCCCTCAGTTTTCTCTCTGAATGGATAGCGTTTTCCATCATGGGTCTTTTGGAACCGTCTTGGATCATTGTGTTGCTGAGAAGATCTAAGTCTGTCATAGTTGGTCATCTCACAGTGTTGGTGTTACCATATACAGTGTTCTTCTGGTTCTGCCCATTTCACTCAGCATCACTTCATGTAAGTCTTTCCAGGTTTTTCTGAAGTTTGCCTGCTCATCATTTTTTATCACACAGTAGTATTCTATGACATTCATATACTACAACTTTTTCAGCCATTCCCCAATTGATGGGCATTCACAATTCCTCTCTCTCTCTCTCTTTTTTTTTTTTGCCTTTTGGGGGGCAATTGGGGTTAAGTGACTTGCCCAAAGTCACATGGCTAGTGTGTCAAGTGTCTGAGGCTGGATTTGAACTCAGGTCCTCCTGATTCCAGGGCCGGTGTTCTATTCACTGCGCCACCTAGCCGCCCCTACAATTCCTCTTTAACATATTGCATGTAGAGGTATTGACATTGTTGTCCTCTTCTGAGTTTGTGTTTTGATCTTCCTTGTCACTATAGTAGCTTTCTGTGGTCAAGTTTTTGTTTTTGTTTTGCTTGTTTTCCAGCCTATTTTGTGATTTTTAAAGTTGCACTCTGCTCCTGGGGTATAGGGGGCACTGTTCCAGGCTTCTTGCCCTGGGGGCCAGGGGCATGGTCACTGGCTATCTGTGTTGGGGCTTCTGGGGCTGGTGGCTTACCCATGGTGTTGGGGTGACCTGGCCTAGTTGCACCTGTTGTGGCATGGGTTTAAGGCTGGTAGTTTGCCTGCTGTGCTGCTGCGGTGTTTTCAAATAATATTCCAAAGTTTCTTGTCCAACGTGAGCCAGGCATTCAACAGTAGTTGGGGATAGTAGATGTTGTGTCTATTATCCGTGAAATTTAAAAAGAAACAGAAGATGTCAAATCTTCCTTCTATGAAAGATATATTGAAAGACAGTTGACATGAACTGGATGAGAAAAAGGCATGTCTGGTTGTGATCTGCACTTTTGGAATGAATATCCCTCTAATGAGATTGCAGTCCCATTAAAGCAAATAATAAGCTAAAAACTAAGTCCAACATATTTGGTTTGTTTATATTGGACATCACTACCTAGTCTCTAACATATCCTGTTAATAAGTTGCTCTTTAACTTTAGTGTATGTTTTCATAGTGTTTGAAGTTTGTGATTTAATTGAAGTTTTACTGGGGTTTTTTGTTTGTTTTTGATACATGATTTTTTTGGTAGTATGTCAGTTTGGGAGCTTAGAAGACAAGTTATACTGAAATAAGTAAGGCAAGGAACTTTGGAGTATTATTTGAAAGCATTGTTAATATTTACTCATACTGAAAGTACGTTAAAAAAAATCCTGCAAGAAGAAAAAAAAGAATTAAACTTTTTTTGTATGTTAATATCATGATTAAGATTGTAATATTATAGGATGAAAATTGATGTTCTGATATGTTTATCATAAAAATATAATAAACTAGTAATAGAGCAAATTGGAGGGATAAAAGTATGTTACTTTTAAAATTCATTAGTTTTGTTCATTTATCTTATTCACACAGTTTAAATGATCTTATCCTATTCATACAGTTTAGTTTATCCACATATTTTTTCATGTGTTGGCAGATTTTTGGGCAATCTGTGCAAGTATGTGTTTATATTCATAGGAAATAACTTGTCAGTTTAACTAAGAAGAAATTTGTGAGTACCTTCAGCTAGAATGACATTTACAGTAGGTCTTCTATTTACCACTGGAAGATCTCCAGTGATGGAGAACTCACTGATTTATAAGGAAACTTAAAGTCCATTTTGGACTACAATTTTTGGAAAATTATTTTCATCTATTCTATCTTGCCAGTTTACATTTTCTATAAATTGGCCCCATTTCTTTATAAGGAAACTTAAAGTCCATTTTGGACTATAATTTTTGGAAAATTATTTTCATCTATTCTTTTACCTTGCCAGTTTACATTTTCTATAAATTGGCCCCATTTCTTTTCTCTGTAGATATAAATAAAACTCTACTGCAAAACCATCAAATATTTCAATATAGTTATGATTAATTGTCTGTTACCTCTCCTCCCCTCCACCCTTAGTTTTTTTTAGCCTAAACTTTCCTAGATTCTTCAGCCATTCCTTTTTTTTTTTTTTAACAGGGTTTACATTCTTTTCTTTGTCCTGGTTCCCTTCCTCTGGATGTGTCATTATTTGTGGCTCCCAGAACTAAATGCAATTTTTCAGGTGAAGTTTTATAGGCTTCAGAGTATTTTTGAATCTGGACAACATTTCTTTTAATGCATTCTAATGTTCCCTTAGTGCAGAAGTTTTTGACTTGGACTCATGAACTTGTTTGTTTGTTTTTTTTAACAACATTTTGATAACTGTTTCAGCTTAACTGGTTTTCTTTGTAATCTTATGTATATTATGTTATGCATTTAAAAACATTAGTCTGAGGTATCAAAAAATTTCATGTTTATCACGGTATTGCATGATACACACACAAAAAATGGTTAAGAACTCCTTTGTTAGTGTTTTTTTTTTAAACCAACTCTGTCATGTGAATTGTTATTAAACTTCATAGTCTTTAAAAAAAATTAACATTAACTGCAGTCAAGCTGTCTTGTTTTCTACTTAATTTTATAACCAAAATGAAAAATTGTGTATTTATTTTTGTTAAATTTTTCTTGTGTTTGGCTCATTGAACCATCTTATCAAAATAGTAAACTCAGGAGTGTCATAATGAACTGCACAATCATCTTGAGTTGCAGGGCAGTAAACTTATCCTTATATAGGTATCACAGACTTAATAGGATGTGACTCATGGTTGGAGTATGACAACAGATGGACAAATATACCTTACATTCCCTGCTAAATGTAAACCCCTTGAGGGCAGGGATAATTTGACTTTTGTCTTTGTATCCCCAGCACTTAGCACAATTAATTTACCAGTCTGCTATAAATAAGCCACACCACTTAACCACATGAACTAACTATAGTAACAAGAGAACCAAGGATAGAGGAAATGGGAAATTGTATAGTGATGTAAAGAGCTTTCTGTTTCTATTTTTCTGCCATTGCCAGATAAGATGTATGTGCGTACAAAGTATAGGTTGGTTTCCCTTTGGGAGGAAATTGAAGGACTGGGGGAGCATCTTTATACTTACCAGGTTTTAAGGATGGAAAAAGACAGGAGTTTTAAAAACAGCGGAGTTTTTAAAAAGGGTAATGTTTGTAAAAATGAAACCTGAAAGAGACAGGTGAGGAATTCATAGCTGTGTCAGGAGGTTGAAGGGAGAGAGAACCCCTGAACATTTGGAGTTATATATTAAAAACAAGGACCTTCATTGAAAATGTTATTATATGCTATCCATATCCAGACAAAGAATGCTGGGGGTTTAAATGCAGATCGAAGCATACTATTTTCTATTTTTTTCCTTTCTTGGTTTTTCCCTTTTGTTCTGATTCTTCTTTCATAGCACGACTAATGTGGAAATATGATTAATATGGTTATATTGTATAACTTATCAGATTGCTTGGGGAGAGAGGTTAGAGGGAAGAAGAAAAATTTGGAACTCATAATCTTAATAAAAATGAATGTTGAAAACTATCTTTACATGTAATTGGAAAAAATAATACTATCAAGTGGAAAAGACGAGAAAGTGTTATTATATTTTAATATCTACAAACAAACACACAAAGAGATTCTTCCATAAAACACTTAGCAGTTAAGAAATTAGAACCTAATAAATAAACAGGCAACAAGCAAGGAATTTGTTTGATATGTGTCCTTTTCCTTGTCAAATTTTATTATCTTTGGCTTTTCTTCTATTGCATATGTACAATTTTAATTCTGCTAATCTCCATTTTTATCAATTAACATGCTTTTTTTTTCATTTTTTGTATCCATATTTGTCTTTTTGTTGATCTGTAATATTACTACTTTGAAATTCTTTTTTTGCTTTTAAAGTACAAGTGGACATTTTTGTACAACTATGAATGTTTATTCAGATTGATCCACAGTTTAAGAAGGGTATTGAGCTCAGGTGTGATCAGAGGTAAGTTGTGATGGGCCTTGAGCCCATCTCATTTGAGGACAGATTGAAGGAACTGGGGATGTTTATCCTGAAAAAGAGAAGAATGGGGGCAGGGGGCAAGGTTGTCTTGATGACTGTGTTCAAAGTATTTGAAGGGTTGTCATAGAAGAGGGATTACATTTGTTCTCTTTTTTTCCCTAGAGGGTAGCACCAGGAACAATGAATGGAAGTGACAGAAAGGTACATTTAAGTTTGATATCAGGAAATATTTCCTAACAAGTAGAGGTGTTAAAAAAATGACCAAGTCTAGCTTGGGAGGTGTTACATTCCTCCTCTTTGGGGATCTCCAATCAAAGGTTACATGACTGGTGTACATTACAGTTTGGGATTCCTTTTGAGTATGAAGTAGACTAACTGGACACTGAGATCCCTTCCGGTTCTGAAGTTCTGTGATGGTGTGATCCTTTTAATAATATTTTTAGGATAAATTACTAGCCCTACAGCCACCAGATCAAAAGGAACTTTTAATTTTATTCTTACTAAGTTTTGCTTTTTTTATTCTTCATATTAAACCAAAGAAGTTTAAGCAAAAATAGTAGAGTAGAATGAAGTGAGGCAGCCCAAATTTGAATTAGTTCTTTACATAGTTTAGAAATACAGCTTTTATTACAGATGTTCGCTGCAAAGATCACCCCCCCCCCCCAATTACCTGCTTCTCTTCTAATTTTAGCTGCATTGGTTTTGTTTGTGTAAAACTTTCTGATTTTATGTAATCAAAGTATCTCTTTTATCTTCTGTAATTTTCTCTTGCTTGATCACAAACTCTTCTCCCAGTCATAGATCTTACAGGTAAGTTCTTCCTTGCTTCTCCAGTTTGCTTATATCACCCTTTATGTCTGTCACTTTCCTATTTGGAGCTTTTCTAGGCATATAATATGACATACTTGTCCATACCTAGTTTCTTCCAGACTACTTTCCAGTTTTCCCACCAGTTTTTGTTGAGTAGTGATTGTCTGCCCCCTCAAACTGAGATTTTTGGGTTCATCAAATACTAGGCTGTTATACATGTTTGCTTCTTCTGTATGTTGTATACCTAAGCTGTTATGCTGATCGGATTCTTTCTTTTGTAGTGCTAAATTGTTTTTGGTAATTAATTCTTTGTACTAAGTATAGTTTTAGATCTGGTACTCTTAGGTTCCCTCCAGTTTTGTCCTTCTAGCGAATTGGATAATGCATATGATATGCTCTTTTTTTTTTGTTTGCGTTTTTTTTGGAGGGCAATTGGGGTTAAGTGACTTGCCCAGGGTCACACAGCTAGTAAGTGTGTCAGGTGTCTGGGGCTGGATTTGAACTCAGGTCCTCCTGACTCCAGGGCCGGTGCTCTATTTACTGTGCCACCTAGCCGCCCCCTACAATATACTCTTAATAATTATTTGAATTTAAATTTAGTGGAGCCACAAATATGATACACATACACAATACACATAAAAAATATGATATACATATACAATAAATCATATACAAATATGATGTTGTCTAGATTGTATTTGAGAGATACACCCTTATGGATAGGAATTAGAAGTGACTTTCTTTTAGCCATTCTTTTATGGCCTGAAAGAGTTTTAAATTTGTTGTGCTTAAGAGTAGATTTTAGAACAGGCCTTCAGATAATGACTTGGGTGAATTTGTAAATAGCCTTCAGCTCTCTGTACTTTTTTACGACTAATGACTTGAATTTTAAAAAATAGATATGTTTATTAACTAAAACTTATTTCAAGGTAGACGTGGATTTGCAAGCCTTTTTTTTTTTTTTACACCAGTTCCAGTATCTAGCATGAATCTCCCTTAGTCATTTTTAAACAACATAACCAAAGATTGACTCTGTTTCTTGTGGGTTTTTTCCTTTACAATAAAAAATGATATTTTATGATATGGAATTGGCATTTCATCAATTGCAGATGTAATTTTTCTCCCACACTTCCAGACAGTAATGCTTAACTTCTCTTTATTGCTCATTACCTAATGCCAAAGGTTGGAATGTTGCTCAGGAATTTCACTTAAAATATTTCAAGTCAGTCAAGAAGAATCTCTGTGGTGAGTTCTTAACAGCATTAGTGTTTTCCAATTTTGCACTCCATACTTCTATGAAGTGGGGTACTTTAAATAACCTAAATGTGTTTGTATTCATAGCATTATAACATTTACATTGCCTTTTTTTTTTTGCATATTAGTTTATATTAATTAAGACTGTTTAGAGTCTAGACTGTTGGGGATTGCATTATAATATATTGTGGCTTTTTTTTAAAGAAGGAAACTTGTATTTTAATATATTTAATTCTGTTTTCTTCATTCAAAGCAATGTAAAGAATTCATGCTTGATTTATTCAGTCTATTCAAATTCTGATGACTCTTTCCCATCTGTCTATCCACAGTCTCAAGTTTTCCCTGTTACACAAACATCATTGTTCTGTCCAAATTTCTAAGGAGTATGGTCACCTCTTAACTTATTCTTCACAGTTTATATTATGCTTGTTCAAATAATGTGCCTTCATCACCTCTCACCCGGATTTTTAAAATAGGCACCTAATAAGTTCCTTTGCCTCAAGTCTCTTCCCTCTCTAACCCACCCTCCACAGATATGTCAATTTGATATTCCTAAAGCACAGGTCTGACTGTTGTTGGGCTTTTCAACAGACTCTAGTGGTTCCCTATTGCCTGGAGGATCAAATAGACTCTTCTGTTTGTAGTTTAAGGATGTTTACAACCTGATTCCAACCTACTTTTTAATTCCCCTCCATGCTTTCTTCAGTCTAGCCAAACTATCATTTTTAACATAACAGCATTGCCATCCTCATTCTCTGGACCTGTGTATAGTCTGTTGTTCCCAGTACCCAAAATGCACATTTCATCTTGTCTTTTGTTTCTGATAATACTGAGTTTCCTCTAAAGTTCAGTTTAAATACCATTTCCTTCATTAGAAATTTCTTGATCCCCCTCAGTTGCTAATGTCTCCTTCCAAAAATTATTCTGTATTTATCTTGTATATAATTAAATATATACATATTTTCTCTCCTGATAGAATGAAATTTTCTTGGAGACAAGGACTGCTTCATTTTTGTCTTTTTATCGCCAGTCCTCAGCAGAGTAACTGGTCCATAGTAGGTATTTAATAAATGCTTCTTGATTGATTAAATAGAGAGAAGATTATAACTCTTGTTTATTTTTTTATCTTCATAGTATTGATATATTTAAAGTGGGGAGGTGTGAAATAATACAGAAAAGAGCTTAAGGAAGTTCAGAAATAAAAATAGGCAGGCAGGGCAACCCGATTACTCATATACTTCATACTTCCCTTACTCTAAAATATTTATAACATCACTTTTTTGTGATAGCTAAAAAGTGGAAACAAAGTAGATGCCCATCAGTTGGGAAATGGCTAAACAAATTGTGCTACGTGAATATAATAGAAATATTACTGCACTGGAAGAAGTGATGTATGTGATAAATACATAGAAGCATGGAAAGTTCTATATGAATTCATGGAAAGTGAAGTAAACAAAATCAAGAAAACAATATACACAGTAACTACAGCAATATAATTGGAAAGAACAAGTATACATCAAAAAAATAAAAAGTAAATGTAGCCAAATTGTAAAAATCAAGTGGATTCAAATGAAGAGATACAAGAAGATACCCCCAACAAGAGGAGATCTGTAGGCATTATACATTACCTAGGTTTTCAGGTTTTTTCAATTTATCAATCAGTTCTACTGACTTTTTTCTTTCTTTTTTCTCTTTAAAAAATACAAATTTATCACATGGGATTGGCTGTCCAGGAGAGGGAGGTCTAAGGGTGCATGGAATACTATGGTGATGAAAGAAACAGAAAACATCAATAAAAACTATTTTTGAAATAAAAAACCCGAACAATATGAGTGAGTCATTTTTAGACATGATTAAAAGTATACACCTAAAATCAGAGGCTGCCATTATTTGCCATGGAAATTTTTTGGGGAAAATTTTACCAAAATATAGGAGTATAACAAGGATGTCCTGTTTTTCCATTATTCTTTGACATAATTCCAGAAACACCAGTTGTGATAGCAACAAGATGAGAGAAACTACAAGCATTGAATTATTAGGCAAAGAGGACAATCTCTTTTATAGACAAAATGATGGTTCACTTATAAAACCATAGGTAATCTCCAAAGAAACAAATTGAAACAGTTGAGGTAAAGTAGCTAGATGCAGAATAAAGCCTCAGTATTTCTAAATAACAGTAACAAAATATTAGAGGCATTACTAAAAAGAAAAGTTCCACCCAGAATAACAAAATGCTTAATAGATCCAGGAATCAGTCTAGCAATGCTTAGACAAGGGTTAGAGGTGATCACAAAAGATAAATCATTTTGATTATATAGTAAAATGAAAATCTTTTGTATTTGACAATATATCAATAAAAATGTTTTGTATGAAAAAAATCAGTGCTGTCAGGATGAGAAAAGAACAGGCCTGTACAACTTTGCACTTGTAGGCCTCTTATGGCATGCCAAAGGATTTCAGGTGGTCTGTGGAAAAAAGTAGAGGAAAATGTTCTTTGTATGTAGAGGAAATCCTTTAGCATGCCTCAGGTGGCCAGGCTATGAGTTGTGCAGGCCTGGAATAGAAGCTACTTAAAGATTTGAACAATAATTTTCACCAAAAAAAAATTTTTTTTGAAGACTTGAAACAGGAAATAGGAAAAACTATTCCATATCACAAGTAATAAGGGATATGTAAATTAAAATAAGTCTTCATGTTTTACCTCAGGAAAAATAGTAAAGATATGAAAGGATAAAAATAGTGTTTGGGAGACTAGAGATAGACATGCACAGTGAAACACTGGGTAGAGATTTGAATTGATTTTGGAAAACAATTTGATATTATCCTACCCACCCACCACCTACCCCACCTCAGATTTTTTTTAACTGAGATGTCCATATCTTTAATTCATTGCTCCATTGCTAGTCATTTATCCCAACATAGCTAAGACAGAAAAGGTGCCATATAAACCAAATTATTCATATTATAGCATTAACAAAAAAAAAGAGAGAGAGAAGCAATGTGCATGTCTGTTGGTTAAATAAGTATGTTATGTTAATGTAATGAATATTACCATATAGTAAGGATGATAGATATGAAGAATTCAGGGGGAAAAACCCCCTGGGAAATCTTACATGAATTGATGCAAAGTGAAGTTAGCAGAACTAAAAATAACAGTAGATACCACTTTACCTCCCTCTACATTCCATTCCTGTTCAGGGTGCTCCAGTGGCTCCTTCTGCTCTTCTTGCTTAGCATCAGTTTATATCAGTTATTTCTAGGAGCAAATAATGCTTCTGTTTGTCATTTAATGCTCTGTATAGCTTGGTCCTTTCTTCTCTTTCTGGTCTTTTTATATGTTACGCTCTTCCATGTATTCTATTATCCAGCTATTCCAGCCCAGAATACATTCTGTCTCTTTGCCTTTGCACTGGCTGTTCCCCATCCCTGGAATCCTCTGTTCCCTTCCTTACAGTTCTTAGTTTCCCTGGCTTCCTTTAAGACTTTGCTCAGGTCTCACCTTCTTTGGGAGGCCTATCATGTCACCTTCATTTATTGAGTGCCTACTGTGTGTTAGGCACTGTGCTAAGCATTTAAAACTTCATCTCATTTGACCTTCACAACAACCCTGAAATGTAAATGCTATTAATTATTACTATTTTACAGATGAGGAAACTGAGACAGAGATTTAGTGATTGGCCCAAGCTTACAAAGCTCAGAATTGTCTGAGCCTAGATTAGAATTCAAGTCTTACTGACTCCAGGGCCAAGACTTTGTCTACTATGCTACTCAGCTGTTAAGTGATAGTAATTGTTTTCCACAGTATTAAAATTGTTTCTTCCTAGCTGCTTGTAATATTTTCTTCTTGATCTGGGAACTCCGGAACCTGGCTATAATATTCCTAGGAGTTTTCTTTTGGGGATCTTTTTCAAGAGACAATTGGTGAATTCTTTCAATTTCTATTTTGCCCTCTGGTTCTAGAATATCAGGGCAATTTTCCTTGAGAATTTCTTGAAGGGTAATTTCTAGGTTCTTTCTTTGATCATGGCTTTCAGGTAGTCCAATAATTTTAAAATTCTCTCCTGGATCTATTTTCCAGGTCAGTGGTTTTTCTTTTCCCTCCCCTCTTCTCTTTTATTAAATTGGTTTGTTTATTTACTTTTAGTTCACAACATTCAGTTCCAGAATCCCTTGAGTTTCAAATTTTCTCCCCCTTCCTCTCCCCCCCTCCCCATCATGGTGGCATGCACTTGAATGTAGCATCTACAGATATCTTCACATTCATCATTAGGTTGTAAAGAAGGGTTATAACTGATGGAATGATCAGTGGGAAAGAGAAAACAAATCAAGAAAAAGAAACAAAGTAGTTTGTTCCAGTCTGCATTCAGACTCCACAGCTCTTTCTCTGAATGTAGTTATCTCTTTTGATCATGAGTCTTTTGGAGTTGTCTTATAACCTTACATTGCTGGGAGGAGCCCAGTCTATTGAAGTTAGTCATCACACATATGTTGTGTCTGTGATTGTGTACAGATTTCTCCCGCTCAGCATCAGTTTATATAAGTCTCTCCAGGTTATTCTGAAGTCTGTCTGCTCCTCATTTCTTATAGCACAGTAGTATTCCATTATATTCATATACCACAACTTGTTCAGCCATTTCCCTTGATCAGCATTCCCTTGATTTCCAATTCTTTGCCACCACAAAAAGAGCTGCTATAAATATTTTTATACATATGGGTCTTCCTCCTGCTTCTGTGATCTCTTTGGGATGTAACCCTAGAAGTGGTATTTCTGGGTCAAAGGGTATGCACTTATTTATAACCCTTTGGGCATAGTTCCAGATTGCTCTCCAGAATGGCTGGATCAGTTCACAACTCCACCAACAATGCATTAGTGTTGCAGTTTTTCCACATCCTCCCCAGCATTTATCATTTTCCTGTTTTGTCATCTTAGCCAATCTGACTGGTGAGATGTGGTACCTCGGAGTTGTTTTGATTTGCATTTCTCTAATCACTAGTGATTTAGAACATTTTTTCATATGTTTATAGATATGTTTAATTTCATCTTCTGAGAACTGTCTGTTCATATCCTTTAGCCATTTATCAATTGGGGAGTGGCTTGTGTTCTTATAGATTTGACTCATTTCTTTGTATATTTTAGAAATGAGGCCTTTATCATAGACATTGGTTGTAAAAATTCTTTCCCAGTTTTCCACTTCCCTCTTAATCTTGGTTACATTGGCTTTATTTGTACAGAAGCTTTTCAATTTAATGTAATCAAAATTATTTTGCATTTTATAATGCTCTCTAACTTTTGTTTTGTCATGAAGTCTTTCCCTCTCCATATATTTGACAGGTAAACTATCCCTTGCTTACAGTATCAACCTTTATACCTAGATCATGAACCCATTTCGACTTTATTTTGGTGTGTGGTATTAGATACTGGTCTGTGCCCAATTTCTGCCATACTATGTTCCAGTTTTCCCAGTAGTTTTTGTCAAATAGTGCATTCTTATCCCAAAAACTGGGGTCTTTGGGTTTATCAAACAGTAGATTACTATGGTCATTGGCTGCTGAGTCTCGTGTACCCAGTCTATTCCATTGGTCCACTGCTCTATTCCTCAGCCAGTACCAAGTAGTTTTGATGACTGCTGCTTTATAATACAGATTAAAATCATGTATGGCTAGGCCACCTTCTTTAGCATTTCTTTTCATTAATTGTCTTGATATTCTGGACCTTTTGTTCTTTGAAATGAATTTTGCTACTATTTTTTCTAGCTCTATAAACTAATTTTTTGGTAGATAGATTGGTATGGCATTAAATATGTAATTTAATTTAGGTAAAATTGTCATTTTTATTATATTAGCTCAATCCAGACATGAGCAGTTGATGTTTTTTTCCAGTTAGTTAGATCTGACTTTATTAGTGTAAAAAGTATTTTGTAATTGTGTTCATAATGTCTACAGTAACTTTAATAAATGGGATTTCTCTTCTATCTCTTGCTGTTGGATTTCATTAGAAATATACAGGAATGCCGAGGATTTATGTGGGTTTATTTTATATCCTGCAACTTTGCCAAATGTGTTTATTATCTCAAGTAGTTTTTTACTTGATTCTCTAAGTATATCATCATGTCATTTGCAAAGAGGGACAGCTTAATCTCTTTCTTGGCTAATTTGATTCCTTCAATTTCTTTTTCTTCTCTTATTGCTACTGCTAACATTTTTAGTACCAAACTGAGTAAGAGGGGTGATAGTGGACATCCTTGTTGCACCCCTGATCTTACTGGAAATGCTTCTAGCTTAACCCCATTACATGTAATACTTGCTGATGGTTTTAGATAGATGCTACTTACTCCATTTATTCCTATACTTTCTAGTGTTTTTAAATAGAAACAGGTGTTGTATTTTGCCAAAAGCCTTTTCTGCCTCTATTGAGATAATCATATGGTTTCTGCTAGTTTTGTTGTTGATGTGATCAATTATACCGATAGTTTTCCTGATATTGAACCACCTATGAATTCCTGGAATAAATCCTACCTGATCAAAGTGTATTATTCTCATGATTAGCTGTTGTAGTCTTTTTGCTAATATTTTATTTAGAATTTTTGCATTTATATTCATAAGGGAAATTGCTCTGTACTTTTCTTTCTCTGTTTTGTCTCTTCCCAATTTAGCTATCAGTACTATATTTGTGTCATAAAAAGAATTTGGTAGGACTCCTTCTTCTCCATTTTTCCCAAATAGTTTGTGAAGTATTGGAGTCAATTGTTCTTTAAATGTTTGGTAGAATTCACTAGTAAAGCCATCTTGTCCTGGAGTATTTTTCCTAGGGAGTTCACTGATGGCTTGTTCAATTTCTTTTTCTGAGATGGGGTTAAGTAGTTTACTTCCTCTTCAGTTAGTCTGGGCAATTTATATTTTCGTAAATATTCATCCATTTCATTAAGATTATAAAATTTATGTGCATACAGTTGGGCAAAATTGTTGCTAATTATTGTTTTAATTGCCTCTTCATTGGACGTAGATTCACCCTTATCATTTTTGATACTCATAATTTGATTTTCTTGTTTCTTTTTTTAAATCATATTGACTAAAAGTTATCAATTTTATTGGTTTTTTCATAATACCAGCTTTTAGTTTTACATATTAATTCAGTAGTTTTCTTAAATTTTATTAATCTCTTCTTTGGTTTTCATTATTTCTAATTTAGTATTTAATTGGGGATTTTCTTTTTTTTTTTTTTTAAAGCAATTGAGGTTAAGTAACTTGCTCAAGGTTACACGGCTAGTCATTATTTATGCGTGGGTGCTCATTTTCTGAGGCCGGATCTGATCTCGGGTCATCCCAACTCCGAGGCCGGCACTCTTACTCACTGCGCCACCTAGCCGCCCCTTTAGGGCAATTGGGGTTAAGTAACTTGCCCAAGGTTACACGGCTAGCTCCGAACTCAGGTCCTTCTGATTCCAGGGCCGGCGCTCTATTCACTGCACCACCTAGCCGCCCCTAATTGGGGATTTTCAATTTGTTCTTTTTCTATGTTTTTCAGTTGCATGCCCAATTTATTGGCCTCCATTTTCTCTATTTATGTATGCATTCAGGGATATAAAACTTCCCCTAAGAACTTCTTTTGCTGTATCCTACAAGTTTTGGTATATTGTCATTCTCTTGAATGAAGTTACTTATTGTTTCTGTAATTTCTTGTTTGACCCACTTTTTTTTTTTTTTTTTTGCTTTTTGGAGGGCAATTGGGGTTAAGTAACTTGCCCAAGGTCACATGGCTAGGTTTTTGTTTGTGTATGTTAAGTGTCTGAGGCCAGATCTGACCTCACATCCTTCTGACTTCAGGGCTGGCGCTCTACTCACTGCGCCACCTAGCCACCCCTGGTCAGTTTTTGTATATGTACCATGTACCACTGAGAAGAAGGTATATCCCCATTTAGTTTTCTCCAGAGCTGTAGCATATCTGTCTTCTCTAAGATTCTATTTACCTCCTTAACGTCTTCCTCATTAATTAATTAATTAGTTAATTTATTCATTTTTTTGCTTTTTTGAGGGCAATTGGGGTTAAGTGCCTTGCCAAGGTCACACGGCTAGGTTTTTGTTTGTGTGTGTGTTAAGTGTCTGAGGCCAGATCCAAACTCAGGTCCTTCTGACTCCAGGGCTGGCGCTGTACTCACTGAGGCCCCTTCCTTATTTATTTTGAGGTTAGATTTATCAAGCTTAGAGAGGGGGAGATTGAAGTCCCCCACTAGTATAGTTTTGCTATCTATTTCTTCTTCTAACATCCTTAACTTCTCCTTTACAAATTTGGATTCTGTATTGCTTGTTGCATAAATGTTTAGTAATAATATTGCTTCATTCTTGATGGTGCCTTTTAGCAGGATATAGTTTCCTTCCTTATCTCTTTTAATTAGATCCATTTTTGCTTTTGCTTTGTCTGAGATAAGGATTGCTACCCCTGCTTTTTTTAGTTTAGCTGAGGCATAGTATATTTTACTCCAACCTTTTATCTTTACTTTGTGTATATCCCATTGTTTCAGATGTGTTTCTTGTAAACAGCATATTGTAGGATTATGGTTTTTAATTCATTTTGCTGTCCACCTGTTTTATGGGAAAGTTCATGCCATTCACATTCACAGTTATGATCACTATCTGTCTCTTTCCCTTCATCCTATTCCCTCCCATGTTTATGCTTTTATTTTTCCCCCTTCTCGTTTTCCCTCCTTAAGAGTTTTCCTTTTGACCACCACCTCCCTCAGTATTCCCTTCTTATCAGCCCCCCTCGATTTTCCTACCCTTCCCCCTTTACTACTTCCCTCCCTTCTAAACTCCCCCCCACTTTTCTTAGCCTTTCTCCCATTCTACTGCCTGTAGGGTATGATAGATTTTTATACTTAATGACATGGTGCGCAGAGGCCGGAATGACATTTTATACTCATGCAATGTTCCTCTCCTTTCCCTCTATTATGGTAAGTTTTATGTCTCTTCTCAATAGAGTACTATACTTAACTGATAACGTTATTTTTCCCTTCTTGCACTAGAACCAATGAGGGAAAAGCTCATATAATGCTTATCTCGCTCCCTTCTTTCCTTCTACTATAATATTTTTATGCCTCTTAGTGACATAATTTATCCTATTCTGCTTCATTGTTTCCTCTTCTTCCATTGCAGTCCCTTTGCAGCCCTTAATAATGTTTTTTTATCATCATTTTCTGTAATTTATACCCACATACTTTGTTTATCTATATCCCTTTTGGATGTTGCCATAGGTATAGAATTCTCAGTATTAACTTTATCAGTATCAGCTTCCCATATAGGAATGTAAACAGTTTGCTCTTAATAAATAACAAATTGTGTGTGTGTGTGTGTGTGTGTGTGTGTGTGTGTGTGTGTGTGTGTGTGTGTATGTGTATGTGTATGTGTGTATGTATGTTTTCCCCTATTTACCTGTGTCTCTTGAGTCTTGTAATTGGAGGTTGAATTTTCCATTGAGCTGGCTTTTTCATCTGGAAGGTCTGGAAGTCCGTTATATCCTTGAATCTCCTTGCCTGGAAGATTATGCTCAGTTTTGCTGAATAGGTAGGTAATCCTTGGTTGTAACCCGAGCTCTTTTGCCTAGCAAAAAATCATATTCCAGTTCCTCCCATCTTTCATTGTAGAAGCTGCCATATCCTGTGTGATCCTCACTGTGGTTCCATGGTATTTGAATTGTTTCCTTCTGGCTGCTTATAGTATTTTCTCTTTACCTGATAGTTCTGGAATTTGGCCACAACATTTCACAGACTTTTCAATTTGGCATCTCTTTCAGGAGGTGTCTGGTGGATTCTCTCAATTTCTGTTTTACCCTCTAGTTCTGGGATCTCAGGGCAGTTTTCTGTGATGAGCTCTTGGAAGATGTTGTCCAGGCTCATTTTTTCATCATGATTTTCTGGTAGATCAATAATTCTCAGATTATCTCTCCTGGATCTGTTTTCCAGGTCAGTTATTTTTCCATTGAGATATTTTACCTCTTTTTCTTATTTTTCATTCTTTTTTTTTTTTTTGGAGGGGGGATTTTAATTGGGGTTAAGTAACTTGCTCAAGGTTGCATGGCTACTTATTTATGTGTGGGTGCTAATTTTCTGAGGCCGGAACCGATTCCAGGTTCTCCAGACTCTGGGGCCGGCACTCTTACTCACTGTGTCACCTAGCTGCCCCCTAATTTTTCATTCTTGATGTTTTGTTTGACAGATTCTTGGTGTCTCATAGAGACATTAGCTTCAATTTGGTTGGTTCTAATTTTTAACGAATTATTTTTCTCAATTTTTGAAGTTCCTTTTCCATATGTTCAGATTTCATTTTTAATTCACACATTTTTCTAAGGAACTATTTTCTTCATTGTAATGTTTTTCAAATTTCACAATTTTGATTTTAAAAGAATTATTGATTTTATCTTTTACCTCTTTAATTTGCTTTTCAGAGTTCTTTTTGAGGTCATCTAAGAATGCTGCTTGAGACCAGTTTATATTCCCTGTTGAAGCTGTAGCTGTGGGTGTGGAGTCAATACTGCCTTCTTCTAAATGTGGTTCCTCCCTCTCACGAGCATAGGATTCTAGAGTCTTTGTCTTTGCAGTCTGTTTTTTGCCCATTTTGAGGCAGGGCCTTAGCCACGTACTTCCTCTAAACTTCCCAAGCCTTTAATGTTTACAATTTTGCTCTGGGGCAATAATTACTGTGTTTTCAGGGTCGGGGGAGGGGATTGGAGCAGTTGGGGTTCCCTCTGCCATCCTGGTCCCTGGAGGTTCAGACAGGGGCTTTTAAAATTTTCAGGCTGTGGGTTGGTAGTCCCAGGAGTAGCTGCTGCCACTGCCCTGGGCCCTGCATTTGTCTCTTACCCAGCTTCATCAGATCCCAGCCCTGCAGTAATAGGCCTGCAAATGGCCCTTGAGGTTGGTAGATAAACTTGCTACCACATTGACCAGGCCTTGTCCTAGCCTCTGCACACTACATTGTCATCAGGGCCTCTGTGTACCACATCATTGTCTGGCGTCAGTGGTTTTTCCAGTGAGATACTTCACAATGACTTCTATTTTTTCATTTGTGTGAATGTTTAATAGTATCTTGATTTCTCATAAAGTCATTAGCTTCCAGTTGCTCCAATCTAATTCTGAAGGAATTATTCCCTTCAGTGAGCTTTTGAAATTCCTTTTCCATCTGGCAAATTTTGCTTTTTAAGACATTCTTCTCCTCATTGGCTTTTTGGGCCTCTTTTGCCATTTGAGGTAATCTATTTTTTAAGGTGTTATTTTCTTTAGTCAGGTTGTTGATTCTCTTTTCATGATTTTCTTGGATCATTCTCATTTCTCTTCCTAGTTTTTCCCTCCACTTTTCTTACTTGGTTTTCAGAATCCTTCTTGAGCTCCTCCATGTCCTGTAAGCAGTTCATATTTTTCTTGGAAGCTTTTGGTGCAGGAGTTCTGACTTTGTTGTCTTCTTCCTGTTCCATGCTTTGATTGTTTTTGTCCGCCAAAAAGGAATCTAAGGTTTGATTGCTGTGCTTGCTTTGTTTGTTCATGTTGCCACTCAATTACTTGACTTTTGAGCTTTTTGCCACAGTAGGACTCTGCTTCGAGAGAAGGGAGCTTTGTCCCAAATCGCCAGGATTTTCACAGCTGCCAGAGCTATTAGTTGGGTGCCCTCTATGAAGCCTCCACAAGCTCTGGCACCTGGAAACACACCCCAGGACCTCCACCCAAGACAGCAGTTAAGATCCAAGCAGGTTAAAGCAAGAGCAATTAGTCCTCAGAATGGTCACTTCCCTACAATCTTCAGGCAAGGAGCTCTGAAGCACTGGTGCCTCTGCTGCTTCTCACCTTCTCGCCCCAGAGGCAGAGGCCTGAATTTTCAGTTTCTCTGTTTCCCCCAAAGTCCACACTGACCTTTTACTTTGCTTTTGGCATTTATGGGTTGATATTTCTGGAAACTACCACAGCTGCTGGTGATATACTCTCCCGTCCCTCCAAGCACTGCTGGTCGGGTCCCTCCAAGCACTGCTGGTCGGGTCCCTCCAAGCACTGCTGGTCGGGTCCCTCCAGCCACTGCTGGTCGGGTCCCTCCAGCCACTGCTGGTCGGGTCCCTCCAGCCACTGCTGGTCGGGTCCCTCCAGCCACTGCTGGTCGGATCTGCTCTGGGGCTAAAACTGCGGGCTCACATGGGACTGGGCTTGGCTACTAGTGTGTTGTGATGGACCCTTCCTGTCCCCCTGTTGGTCTGCCTGCAATAGGAGATTTATTATTGAATAATAATAAATAACCCATTTTGTGGGTTCTGTAGCTCTAAAGTTTGTTTAGTCACATTTTATAGGTATTTGAGGTGGTTATGGAGAGAGCTCACAGAGTTTTCCTGCTTTTATATCGCCATCTTGGCTCTGCTCCCCCCAATAATTGTTTTTTATCAGTCAATCAATAAACACTTATTAAGTGCCTACTATATTCCAAGTACCATGCTAAGTGCTGGGTATGAATTATGATATTGTAAAAATCTTAGCTGTATAGTAACAACCAAAAGTAAAGTAAAAATTAATCAATAGTTCATAGCTATTATTATTATCTTTCTTATTATCATATCCAATTGCATTTTGTGATAACACAGCCATTTTATAATGGAACACATTCATCTTCATTTGGTCTTTTTTTTTAAAAAGTATTTTTCCCACTACACAGACTCCCATTGAGAAAAATTTTAAACCCTGAAAAACTTCATCCCTCAATAAATGCTACTTGTTGCAGTAGTTATTATGTAGCTTTTTTGTTGTAGTCGTAGTTATTATTGTATTAGTTATTATTATTGTAGTAGTTATTATTATATAGCTGTATAGTCCAGGAAAACAGCTCTCTGTACTAGCCATATTTTAAAATGTCGGTCTTTTTCTGCATTGTATGTTAATGACTTCACTGTAAGGAAGGGAGTTCTATGTTTCATTTTCACTTTTTTTGACTTGTGGTTTACGATTGTGTGAATCAGCATTCTGAAGCCTTTCAGAGTTGTTTTTTCTTTATAACATTATCATTGTGTAGATTGTTCTAGTTTTAGTCACTTTAGTTTGTATCATTTTACAGAAGCCTTTCAGGTTTCCTCTAAAATTGTCTATTTCATAATTTCTTATGGCACAGTGGTATTTTATTACTTTCACATAACAGCAGTTTGTTTAACCATTCCGCAATAGGATGACACCCCACTCCCCCATTTTCCAACCTTTATCTCTTGAAAAGAGGTACTCTAATTTTGTACATATTAGATCCATTTCCTTTTTCTTTGATTTCTTTGGAGTATAAGCCTAGTAATGGTATTGCTGGTTTATAGGGAATGCATAGTCTGGTAACTTTCTGGGCAGAGTTCCTAAACTCCTTTCTAGAATGGCTAGACTAATTCATAGGAATACCTAACATTGTGTACTAGTTAATATATTTCCTATAACCCTTTTACCATTCGTCATTTTCCTCTTTTGTCATTTTTATCATGCTAGTAGTTATGATTTAATATAAATCAAAGTTAGTTTAATTTACATTTCCCTAATTATTAATGATTTAAATAATTTTTTTCTTCTGATTGTTGACAGTTTGGAATTAGTCCTTTGAAAATTGGTTATTCCTCTCCTTTGACCATTTATCTATTAGAGATTGGATCTTAAACTTAGAAATGTCATTTAGGTCCTTGTATATCTTGGCAATGAGATCCTTATCAGAAAAACTGGTTACAGAGTTATTTCCTTCAGTTGTCTAAAACCTTTTAGGAAGTCAGAACTTCAACAGTTCTGATACTGGATATAGTGCTCCTGAAGCAATGTTACAGTGGAGAGAACTCTGGCCATGGAGTCACAAGGCCAATCTAAGCATGATTATTACTGGTTTTGTGAATACTTAATATTTCAGCCTTATTTTCTTCATTTGTAAACGGTGAATCATATGTACACTACCTACCTCACAGGGTTGTTATGAGGATACTATTTTGTAAAGCTTAAGGTACTATGTATAATATGAATGTAAATTACTACTGACTACCATTTTTTGGTTAATAGATCATACTGCATGGAATAGAAATAAACAATTCAGGTCTATTCAGGATATAGTTCTTAAAATATACCATAAGAATTCCCCCTTATTTTGACAGGCTTTTGGAAATGCAAAGACAGCACATAATAACAACTCGAGTCGCTTTGGCAAGTTTATTCAAGTAAATTACCAGGAGACTGGAACAGTTCGTGGGTAAGTACCATTCATCAGTATTTTGAATTTTAGAGCTTGTTTGCTTTTTATTTTTATAAACTTCTCTTTTTAAAAAGTATCAAATGAAATCTGTATTTGCTGTTTAAGAGAGTATAGTCATTTCATTGTATTTACATTTAAAGAATATTGGCCACTTGTCCTTTGTCATTGCCAGTATATATGTATGTATGTATAATACATATTATAAATATATTTCTATATAGATATAGGTATATTTATATAGAAATATAAGCATATGTGTGTGTGTGTGTGTGTGTGTGTATATATATGTATGTGTATATATATATATATATATGTATACACACACACACACATTTGCCGTTCATTGAAGGCAAGTGTCTCTCCTGATTTTGTCAGTTAACATCAGTGGCTCCTGTTGGTTCCAGGATCAAAAATTTTATCTTTGCAACATCTCTCATATATACCCCCTTCTGTCCTCTGACACTGCTACTACTTTGGTACAGGCTCTCCTCACCTCACACCTGGAGTACTACAGCAGCCTCTAAGGGGTCTCTCTGGCTGTCTCAAGTCTCTCCCTACTCCAATCCATCCTCCATTCAGCAACCAAACTAATTTTCCTAAACTGCAGGCCTGACCAGGGTTGCCTTTGTACTCAACAAATTCCAGTAACTCTTTATTACCTCTGTGATCAAATATAAATTCATCTATTTGATTCAAAGTCCTTCATGACCTAACTCCCCTTACTTACCTTTCCAGTCTTCTTCCACCTTACTCTTCACCACATATTCTTCAGCCTGGCCTCCTGGTTATTCCACTTTCTGTCTTTCACTTCTGGGCATTTTCTTTGACTATTCTCTATCATAAGACTGGGATACAAACACTTCCTTTAAGTGATAACCTGCCACTTCACCATGAAATTTTTCGCCTCTGATAATATTGCACTTCGAATTATTTTCCTCCAATTGATTTTATTTTCCCAATTCTATTAATTGTGTTATCTGCCCTCAAGAATAATATAAACTACCAAGCAAAACTGAAAGGCTTCAGAACCCTTATAGTGAGCAGCCATGATTTCAGCAGACCAGTAGTGAAGCATTCTTGTTGCCATTCTGCAGAGAAATGTGGACTATAGATTTGGGAATGAAGTACACTTTTCCAGACATGGCCAGTGTATTGATTCATTTTGATTAATTGTGCTTATTAACTGTAAGTGAAGGTTCTTTGCAGAAGGGAACATATATCATTAGCATAGTTACAGTGATATTAAAAATGGCATTAAAAAGACAGATTTTTTTTTTTTTGGAGGGAGGAAGGCAAGGCAGTTGGGGTTAAGTGATTTGCCCAAGGTCACACAGCTAATAAGTGTGTCAAGTGTCTGAAGTTGGATTTGAACTCAGGTCCTCCTGACTTCAGGACCAGTGTGCTCCATTCACTCTGCAACCTAGCTGCCCCTAAATTTTCTTTTTAAAAAGTAATACATCCTATCTTGAAATGTAGTATATTCACATCACCTCTTCCATACCTTTGGTCTGTTCCCTGATAATTCAGTATTTCCTGTTTACTAGTTTCATTTCCAGAGTTTTACTCTGTCACTTTCATTTTAGTAGACTTTTTCCCTTTGATGTTTACACTATCTGATTGAATCATAAAGTCCAAATTTAGCTGGACGCTATATCTGTTGATTCCCTATGATATTTTTCCATCCTCGTTTACTTCATTACCTGATTTACATTCTTTATTTCATCTCAGACACTTGCCTTCATATTATACAGATTGTGCCCTCAAATACTCCTAACTTCTCAGTTCCCATGTCTACTAAATATGTATAATGTAGTCCTCCATTCCACCCTGCTCCACACAGAAATTATATCCTTGATTTTAACATCACCCATAAGCAATACACTTGCATGTTCATAAACTCCTAAATTCCTTGATCTTGATTTTTATCCTTACATCATTTTATCAATTTTTATCATTTTGTCTTTTACCCATGCTTTTATTGGCCCCTATCTGTTAGTCATTCTCATCTTCTCCTCCATTCTCTTATTCCTCTAATCATATTCAGTTCATCATCTCTGGATTGGCTATGATGATCTCCCTTCCCCTTTCTTGACTCCTTGGAGAACTAAATCAGTGCTATCCCCTACTTTAAAATCCTTTGCCCCCTTATCCCATTGCTAATCCTGTGTTTTCAAATCCCAACCTGAATTACTACCACTACCCTACTTCCTTTCCTATTCATGTGGCTCTGAACAGAGCTAGAAGAAATCATAAAATTGTGCTTTTTGAGTACAGTACTAATATATATCATCTATCTCAAGTGGTCTCTCATTGCAGTAGCACAAGTCATTTGATTCCTCCTTGATCAATCCACTTTCCTACTCTTCAACAAGAACCATTCAAAAGGTTATTTCACACATTCTTTTTTCTTTTCTAGCCCCTCATGCCACTTTTCCCTTCCTCATCTCTACTGAAAATCATATTTTATATTTCACTGATGAAAAAGAATTCCCTTTTTTTCTTCTCTTCATCTCACATCACTGGAATCTTCTGTCAGAGTATGTCTCTTCTTTTAAGATGCAGCTGAAGTCCAGTCGTCTGCATGAAACCTTTCCTGATCTCTTAACTGCTAGCACCCACCCACCCCCTTTTTAGACCCTTATAATTTATTCAATTAATACTTACGCTATATTTTTATGTACTTGTTGTCTCTCCCTTGAATGTAAGCTTCTCATGAGTGTGGATTGCTTAATTTTTTGTATTTAGATCCTCAGCACCCTGGATAGATGCTTAATAAATACTTGTTGATTGATTGAAAAAGATTAGATATATTACATAATGTTCCATATCCCATTGATAATAAGGGGAAAAATGAACATTTATAAAATAGGGAAGTTAGGGATGCTGATAAAGAAGTAACTTGTATTTCAGTTGATTTAATTTTATTGGATTAGTTAAGATATTGTTGCAACTTAATATCATTATGGATTACACTTGAGATTTTGTAAATATGTGAAGGCTCTGAACTTCAAAGCAGCCAGAACTCAGTAGTAATTGACAGAATAAAGTATATTAATAATACTTAATGGCAATTGCATAGAGAGCTAGATGTCCTTTTGTATACTTATTGTATATACTTTTGTATATTTGTTTTCTGTTACACAGATATTATCCTTACTGTATGTTAAATGTTTTTCTGATAATTTTATCACCTTTTATTTTCCATTACAGAGCTTATGTTGAAAAATACCTGTTGGAGAAATCTAGACTAGTCTATCAAGAACACAATGAACGGTAGGAACCTTTTTATTTATACGGATGTGTATTTGTGTGTACATATGTATTTTTTTCCCTTTCCCTCATAGCATCTATGAATCAGACCCCTAATTTTCTAGGTTTCAGTTATGCTTATTTAGATACTTCTGTTACTACTAATAATAAAGTGACACATGTGCTGCTAATGTTCCTTCACATTAAACCTCTCAATGACCATGTCCTAGATGCAAATGGAAGATGATTTTCAGTGATCAGTAGGACTGTTGTCCCTCTGGGCAGCAGAAGTATGTACAGATCAGTGGGAAAAAGAACACTAAGACACAAGCAGCATATGGAATAGTGATAGACTTAAAGAAGCATATGCTTACCCAGACAAAGAGCAGAAAGATAGAAGGAGAGAAATTAACACAGAAGGGGAGAAATGTGGTCTTTTGAGAAAAAGATTTTGAAGATCATATTTTATATTTTATATATTTATATTTTATATCATCCTTTACAAAGGATGAATTAGTTCCCCTTGAGAATGTTTGCACTAAACTTATTTTTATTTCTTAGTCTTTGGGGCTTTTAGAGAAGAAATATACAAGCAAACAGCATTGTACTAATAAAAGTTGTTAAAAGGGCAACCATAACAAATGCATATGAAATTAAGAAAATGATTAGATATGTAGTAAATATAACTTAGAGTATATAAGGACTATTTTGAAAAAAGATGTTTCTTTACATACATATTCAAAAGCCAGTTGCTAAAATACCAGGGAGATATCCCAAAATGAATTGACAGGTAAAAACTAACCAGGACCATTTGAATTTACCTGTGAATTTATCGGTATTCAGCCTTTATGCATTCTAAACTGTTTCCAAATAGAGAAAGATTGAATACTCTTTTACCCTTTATCTGAAGCAAATACAGTTCTGACTGACAAATGCAGAAGTAAGAAGACAGACAAAGGGAATTACAAATGAACATTGTTAATGAATAAAAAAAGATAGATAAAGGATTTGTGATTTTGTCATCATTGGTTACTCTTAGTGTGGGAAGTCCCTTTATCAGTATAGAGTATAACCTTTCTCTGACTAGAGAAATCCTTTACCGGAGGGAGATAAAGATTATTTGAGGTGTATGTGTTTATTCTTTAATGTATTATTCTAATGTATTTACCACTATTTTAGTATTTTTACATCATTTCTCATTAATGATACAGAGATAGTGTGTTATAGTATGTAGAGAGTCCTATAACTGTAGTCAGAAGACCTGGATTAACCATATACACACATATATACATACATATGCATATATATATGTACATATAGACAAATTGTTCATTTATAGCACTCTCTACATCTTGTGCTGTGCTATCTCTCATTAATGAAAAATGATGCAAAAATACTAAAATACTTGTAAATAGATGACAATTACATATTAAAATTGTTCTTGGTTAAATAGGCTTTATATCAGAATTGCAAAGGTGGTTCAGTATTGGAAAACAATCAGTATAATTATATTAATGATAAGCTTCATAGAAATCTTAAGATTATGATTAATTTCAGAAGCTTTTGATAAAATATAATACCTATATTACAAGCATTAAAAATTGTAAGCTTGGAATGGTTTTCTTCCTGGAACATATTTATTTGAAACTGTAAACTAGCATTATATGTTAAGGAGTTTTAGTCAGGCCTTTCCCACTAAGAACATGATATTCTTCACCTCCACTTGCACCGTCATTGTTTGCCACTGGTTTAGAAATGTTTATTATATCTTTTTGGCAAGATGAAGCAATTAAAACAATAAGCTGAAAGAAGATAAAATGTCTTTGCTGGTGCTATGAGGGTTCTTTTTTAAACTAATTTCCAAACAAAAAATTGCTTTAATAGTATGTGAGCAATTTTATATATCAATAAAAATTTTGAGAATATAATAATAGGAAAAGTAATATAATTATGATAAAATGTATCAAGCAGTTAGACATGACTGTTATCAAGATGGGCATAAAGAGTGTTTATGAAGCAATTTTAACAGAAGTAGAAAGGATGAATTAAGTAATTGGAAAGACCCAAGGTATATGACTTTGTTGAGCTAATGTGGGAAAGATAACAGTATTACCTAAATTAGTCTATAGATCTAATGTAATAATAATAATAAGACCAATAATAAAGTCCATGTCATAGAATTAGCTATAGTGGTAACAAAATTTGTATTGGTATATAAGAGGATAAGAATCAGAGGGGGGCATTACAGGGTAGTGGGGTATTAAGTGCCCTCCTAGTTGTCAGATTTTAATGTATTTAGTATATTTTAATATGAACGAGTAATGAATCATCTTGTTCTGGGCAAAAGAAAAAAATGACCTTAACGTAGCAGTTTACTACCTTTGTACGTTGAATGTTCCTCATCCTTAACCCACTTGTCTATAAAATGAGGAGACTGAATTAGTGGCCTCATGTCCCTTCAGACTTTAGATCGATAGTCCTATTATGCTTGTGGTTTTTTTAAATTAAAAAATTATTAATTCAGTGCTAACTTAACTGGAGAAACAGGCAAAAAAAGTGGAGCAATCCATGTACCCTAGAATTGAGGTATGGAAGGGAAAAAATGGTTATATATTTGTAGAATGTAATTTTACTGTGCTGTAAGAAATGACAAAAATGAAGAATGTAGAGAAATACATAAAGTCAGAACATAGAAAGGATAAATAGAACTGTAGAATACACACTATTTCAGTATTTCGGTGGATCTGTGATTTTGTTCATGTAGTCCTTTCTTCTCCTTGTGGAGGTTACAACCTATCCATTTCTGCCACTGTGTCACTCATGCTTCAGTCTTTAGAGGAATCTGTGCTCTCACTGATGCCAGAACACCAAGGTAGAGAAAACAACCCATACATACCTTCTCATCTGTGTATCACTTGTCCCTACTTTTCTTTTCTCCTCCTCCTCCTCCCTCCTTTTTTTTTTTTTGCTTTTTGGAGGGCAATTGGGGTTAAGTAACTTGCCCAAGGTCACATGGCTAGGTTTTTTTGTTTGTGTGGGTTAAGTGACTGAGGCCGGATCCGAAGTCAGGTCCTCCTGACTCCAGGGCCGACGCGCTACTCACTGCGCCACCTAGCCGCCCCTGTCCCTACTTTTCTTTGTCTCTTCTTTATTCATTCTTGGCAATCTGTCAAATGTAATGGGAGATTTTCTTGATTTCATCATACTTTTACTTAGCAGTGCATAGACTTTCCATTTGCTATCCCTTATTCTTCCTATATGACTGGTGTATGTTCTTTGATTTCTTTTTGTGAGTAGTTGGTTGCTGATAATTTCCTCCTAGTTTTGTTCATTGTGTCCTTGTCCTTCTATAAATTATGTCTTTAAAAAAAAGCTTAGTGTGATACCTTTTGTTTTCATGCTAGTTCTATCCCTTTAACATCTCTACATCCTCCTTGCCTCTTAATTCCCCCAGCACAGAAAGATATTTAAGCAGAACCAATGTACGTGGTTTGTGACTTCATACATCACATTTTCACATCCCTACTGAGGATGTATTTTTCAAGATTGAGATTGGATACTAAAATTAGTGTTAGGCTGACTTTTAGTTTTATTTTCATTTATATACTCTCTCCATATATATATATATATATCCTATATATCCGTTTATATATATATATATATATATTTATATACTATATTCACTGTATATATAATTCCCCTTGTTATTTTTACTGCAATAAGCATCGGTTAATGTGTTTTTGTTACTATGGAGTTTTTTCCTTTGTCTTCTTTGGGTGCGTGCACAGCAGAATTGTTGGTTCAAAAGGCATACACATACAGTAACTTTTCTCAGATAATTTCAGATTGTTCTGCCAAATAGTTGAATCTTAATCCAGTGTCAGGAAAATGAAGCAGACCATAAATGAACAACAAAAAATCCCTTGTCCACATGGTTTTACCGGTGCATTTTATCTAACATTTAAAGGGCATGTAATTGCTACCAAACTCTTCCTAATAATAGAGAAATAAATCGCCTTTGCATCATTTAATGCCTAAATATATTTTGCTTTAGGGATAAATTTTAATTATTTATTCATTTTTGTGACAGGAACTACCATGTGTTCTATTACTTACTGGCAGGAGCAAGTGAAGAAGAGAGGGCAGCATTCCACCTTAAGCAGCCTGAGGAGTATCATTACCTCAATCAGGTGGGACTTGGAGAGAACAAAGGCATTTTGAAATATTGGATGTTGTTATAAATGAACTTAGTTTTTACTCGTGTTTGTCATTTGATGTAGGTAATAGTTATTAAATAGAATAGTTACAATCCTAATTTTATAAAATTTATGAATTTTACATTTCTATGTATTACATTTGTTACATTTCTACATTTTTTTATTTCTTAGGTTTAGTGTCTGAAATAAGAGAATTCATATTATTTGCTTTTGCTTATTTTTCATATAGAAAAGGATTTTTATGTGACATGGTTTTATTATTTGTGTAACTTTATGATGAACCAACAAACTATACAGACTAGACTCTTGGTGGGAAAATCTTCACCTTCCTCTGTAGTTTGAATGTTGTTACTAATGATGTTACTAATAATCTTTTGTCAAGTTTTCATGTGAAATGTAATTTACAGATTTATAAGTCTTTAGTATCTTAATTCCTTGCATGATTTCATGGTGGCTTAACTATCTTTATTTATCTATGTAACTATATACATACACACACATATATGCACATATATAAATAAACATATTACTTTGTATCATGATTAGCTTAACAAAGTAACAAGTCTACTGCTAAGTCATAATGAAATCCATCAATTATAAGGCATTTAGAAACTTCAGATCTTTTTCTGAAATTATTTTTACCAGAGCAGATTTAAACATTTTTTTCCCAGTAGAATAGTTGCAAAGACTCTCATTTACTTTTCTTTATTATTGGTTAGGTAGAGTATTTAAATAAACTTAATAAATGTTAATAAATTTGGTAGGTTTCACTCTTTATAATAGTAATGTTAGTAGATCATGGATCCATCCATGTTGGAGATAAAATAAACATTTGTTTAAAAATCAAAAAAAGAAAGATAATGTTTTCATGCTTAAAGTTTTATTAATATGAGTAATATTAGGGATCTATAAGGAAAACTTAGTATAAATTAAAGGAACAATTACCTCTAAAGCAAATAGCTTGTTTTGGTAGCAATTTAAACATTTAAGGATATAGTTATAGTAAGGCAAGTAAGTAGCAGGTCAAGTATTCTTCAAAATACTGTATGCTGTATTACTGACATAAGTTTAAAAATATCTATTTTAGCATGGTCTAATAACTTTGAAGCATATTACATTCCTAGTAGTATTTTTAGCTTTTTTGTTAAGTAAAATTAAATGGTATTTCTTTGGAAGGTCATAATTCCATTTCTGGGGAAGTCATTCTCTGGATTCCTTAATTAAGCCATTTGGATTATGGCTTTAGCAATTAAGTCCTTTATTTATTCTTTTTAAAGACAAACATCCCTAAAAAGGAGTTAAAATCTTAGGCATCCCTGAGCCTGTTATAACAATAATAATAAAATAAAAAAAACTATCTTCCTGTTACCTATTATTTGGACAGACTGAAACTTAAGTATGTTGATATAAAAAATCAGAAGAGAGGAAGTATTGATAATCCTAGTGGGTGATTTCCCAGAATGTTTCTTGAATTTCTCATTGAATCTTATTGTACAGAATCTACTTTTATGTTCCTAGTAGCTGTGCTATCTACTTACTTAGTTTAAAAGGTAGTCAGGAAAGTTTGTTGTACTTTATCTCTTCCTAACTGGATTTGCCTTACTTTCAGATGACAAAGAAACCCCTCAGACAGAGCTGGGATGATTATTGCTATGACTCTGAGCCGGTCAGTACAAGTGCACAGGGAGTCTGTGTTGCTGGTGAAGGGGTAGTACCTTGCTCATGTATAGTCAATGTATAAAGTCAAAACTGGAACAATTAATGACAGTTTAGATTTTTTGATTTTGTATGGTTGGTTGAGATTATACCAATAATAACATTCTATTTGTATTTTCTTGGTTAATTAATTCTCAAAGCTAGGGTTCAGTCCAGATTCAAAAGGAATATTGAATAACATTCTATTTGTATTTTATTGGTTAATTAATTCTCAAAGCTAGGGTTCAGTACAGATTCAAAAGGAATGTTGATTTTTTTAAAATTGCATTTGAAGACCAAGGTCCTGAATTTTTAAGAGTTGAAGATGATCTCAAAGTTCCTCTATTTTATGATGGTGGAACTTTAAAATTTTAATTTAATGAATGTTTCTACAAACTTGCTCAATTTTAATTTTTGAATAATTTGATCTAATGGAAAATGAATTTGGTCAAATCATAACAAGATTAAAGTCATTTATTTAATTACTACTAGTTTTTTTTTTCCCCCACCCTTAAAATAAAGATTGCTTTAAGTGAAACCCAGGTGGGTTTCTATTGGACTACTTCAGTTCAGCAATCCTGTGCTTAAATTTTTAAACTGATTTCTGATCAGGACTTTTTTTGGGAACAGATTATGAATTATTTTTAATAGAATGTATTTCATATTTGGGTAGTGATTAGATTTAGTGTGTTAAAGTCTGAAGTTCCTAGATTAAGTTGCATTTTTAAAAAATAAACTCAAAACACTTTTTGATCCTGTGTATTTTTCATTCCTTTTTTTAAAATAATTTTTTAATTTTTAACATTCACTTCCATAAGATTTTGAGCCCTAGATTTTTTCCTCATCTATTTTTCAGTTCTGTGAAAAAATAATTTTATGTATCTTTCAAAGAAGTTTTAGGGAAATTTCAGAACATAGCCCTGAGGAAATCACAATTATATCAACTGACAACAAATATCTGTTGCACAAAATTGATGAAAAAGGGATAATATTGTTCTTTTTCCTGACCTGTATGGAAACAGATGTCAAAACTTAAAATAAAATCTTTTCAGTTAATATGCTTCTATATATTCATCTCTGTTCTCTGTTCCTTCTTTTTCCTTTGCTCTAGAATGCATTGCTTTAATTCTGGTTGTTTGTGGTACCTTTTCTGTTTATTAAAAATCTAGTTTATTTCAAAGCCTTAAAAAGTGATTCCAGTGTTGGCACATTCTATGGAAAAAAGAAATGTTTAATTTTATTACTGCTTCTGAAATATTTAATATTGATTTCTGAAAGGATTAAAAGATTCAGTGTGTTAAGTCAAATGGTAATAGGGCTCATTTAAAGCTATTTACTAACTTTTCTAATATATTCTGACAAACCTTAATAGAAATATTAACAAATTGTATTATGCTCCATTTAGTGTTAAAATAGTGTAAACAGTGCTAAAATTATTCATAGTGAGAGAATAAATATATAATTTTTCAGTGAGGAAATCATACATACTCATTTCTTAGGTTTTGTGTTTTATTTTGGACTAGATCTGTGACTTCATTGGTATTGGGAACCTCCATATGAGAGAAAAATAGATGAGAAAACTCTATCAATATAGGTCTTCACCTACTTTGTAGTTTATACTCTGGGCAGGTTGCCTGTGGGAATAAGAGGTTAAATAACTTATCCTGGGTCCCATAATCAGTATGTGTCCAATACTGGACTTGAACTTAACATCTGTTCTCAGTGGGAGACTCTGTAGGTTCCCTATTTACCATGCTAACTGCCCTTAGGTTGCTGGTTACCTTCTTTTTTTCCCATTAATTCAAACCAACTGGAGACAGATTGAATTGATAAAAAATTCAAATTACAAAATTTTTTAAAAAATAATTATATTTTATGAAGATCAAATTTTAAAAATTGATTAACAAAGTACTGGCAAGTAGAGGTTCTTCAGATGGTTTTAATTAGCATATCAATCCATCTGTAAAGGGATATTTCTAAATTATTTCAAAGCTGTTCTCTTAAGGTAGTGGTTGTTGAAGTATGATTTGAGGATCCCAGGGGGTTCCCAAAGGATTGTTGAGGTCAAAACTATTTTCATAATAGTACTAAGATATTATTTTCCTCTTAAAAATTCTTCTCCTTTGCAATTTGCATATCTGTATGAGGTTGGATTTTCTTAATATGCTTAAGCCAAAATAGCATTGCAACAGATTGAATGCAGAAGCAGATATTATATAACCCTCATAAGCTATAAAGAAAGTAAAAAAAACAGGCTACCTTTCCTCAAAGAACTGACATTCTGAGTGGGAAAGAATGGAAACATCTTACCTATATACCAGAAGTGTGTGGGGGGGGTATGTGTGTATGTGAGTGTGTGTATACGTGTACACATAAACATATATTGGGGGGGGGTAGAACATTTCATTGGGAAGGCATTGGAAGGGAGAGGAAATGCAAGGAAGTCCTCCTGCAGAAGGTACAATTTGTGCTGAGTCTTGAAATGAACCAGAAGAGCCAAGAGATGAAGGTGAAGAGAAAGAGCATTCTAGGCATGAGAGACAGCCAGTGAAAAGACAGGGGTCAGGAGATGGAGTGTAATGTGGAAAAAGCAGGTAGAATATCATTGTCTCTGGATTATGGAGTACATGAAGATGGAGGGATAGTGTAAAAAGACTGCAGAGGTAGAAAGGGACCAGGTTGATTTGGGTTTTAGGATGTAGAGAGGAAAGTAACATTAGAGATGATCTTCTAGTCATCTGATGGATGAGAAAGCAAAATAGTTTTGATTAAAAAGCCGATTTCTTTGGGGACTTGGAGGGATAGATATTGGAAGATGTTGCCAATGTAATAAGTGTTGTCTGGTGAAGGTTTGTGACATAAAACATTAAGTGGAGAGGTTGGTTATTGTAGTAATTTTAAAGACATTTTAAAGTGCTATGTAATCATAACTTATTCATTAATCTGTCAGCATTCAACATTAGATATAAGTAATTTCAACAGTAGGTTAAAATACTCATCTAAATTTCTGTTACGAAGTTCTAGGTAGAATTTAGCAGGATTTGTCAGTCATTGATTTTTTCTTTATTAATTTTACTTTTTAAGTTATCACTAATATTTTAGTTGTTGCCTTCAGCTCTTCCAAATGAATTCATTTATAGTTTCAAAATACAGCTTTCAGAGAAGTAGAATTTAACCTTCTATGTAATGTAGTTTGTCTAAAATTAAATAAAAATTCTAAAATTCACTAGGAGATTTAGGGCTTTTTTCTTTCTAGATAGACACATACTGAAATTCCAAAGTCTAAGAAAGTTTGTTAGTTAAATAAAATTAACATATTTCCTCCATTTACAAAGTTGTCATTTTAAAAAATCTATTTTTATTTCAGTAAATAAGACTTAGAGACACTAGTGTGTCCCAGGATTTATTGGCCAAGTGAGGGGCATGAAGACTACTTACTTGAATATGATTGTGTTTGACACTATATGTTAATAAACATTGTACTTGCTGTATGTACATTTTAAACTCTACTGCTTGTGAATTTGAAAACAATGATTTACTGTCAATTTCAGTTTTCTTGGAAATGAGCATTTCCCAACTTGTTTCTAAAAATTAAGATTAAAGCATTTTTCTCTATTAAAATATTGCTATTTCTTTTTGTTGTTTTTAAAATGAGGATTGGAACGAATGAAAGTCCATAGGATTAAAGATTTAGAGCTAGAAGAAGTCTTAGAGTTTGTCTAGTCGAATCTTTTGATTTTATGAATGAGGAAACTGATAACCATTGAACTTAAGTGATAAATGTCAGGTGATTCTGGACCTTGCAGAGCTATAGTGTTTGTGACCCTTTGTATATAAATATTTTCCTAAAAAAATAGAATCTTAGAGTTGTAAGAACCTTTAGAGGTCATCACAGCTAATCATCTGTGAATACAAAAATATTTTTCCAGTCTTCTTCAATGTATTTCTGTTGAGATCATGGGGTAATAATACTAGTTATCTTAACTCTTAATCTTTTCTACTACAGTAAAAAACAAAACAGGGAGAGATGAGTACAATATTAAAAAAAAATAGATTTACTACTAATTGTGATGTGGAATTTGTTCACTGAGATCATTATGTTTCCAAGGAATTAAATTGCATTTGACTAATATCTATGATAATAGAAATAGTAAGGTTTTTCTTTTGTTTTGTTTAAATTAGTATCACAGGTATATGATGTGTTTTTGGTGTCCTGTATTCTTATTCCAACAGAACTTTTTTGACTTAGATTGAAAAATATTAGTTAAAAGGCTAATTCTTTAGGAACTTCTTGATTCTCAGTTAATGCCATCAAATATGCAAATTAATGATTACCCATAAAATGATAAATGCTATAACTTTAGTTAAGAGGAACTACACGTGTTTATGTACTTTAACAAAATAATACCTAGTTCCTTGTTACCTTTCTGCCATTTTAAACAGTTGGTATATTCATTGGATTTCCTTTCTTCTATTTTGAAAGTAGTTCTGTTCATATATGTTCTTTTTCTCCTTCCTTCATTCTATGTTGCTTTATGTTAATATTTCCAAATTTGTTTGTAATGTTCACATGTATAATATTTTAGGTCATCAGTATTCATTTACTTTGCTTTTTCACTATTCAGTCATTTCAATTAAAAAAGCAAATCAACAAGCCAAAGGATCTTTATCTCTTTATCATTCTGTTTATTTCTTTGGAAGCATATAATTTTTATTTGCTTGATTCAGGAAAATATTTATTTATAAAATTAGTAATCTTCATATAGTAGTTTCTGAGATGAAAAGTATATTCTAAGTTTCCCATAAAGCAGCCAAGTAACATTTTTTCATTTGTTTTTAACTTGAACAGATAGCTTTCAGTTTAAAAAAATGATCATTGAAAGTGTGACGTACTCTAAAAAGTATGAGGAAAATGAAACACTTGAATTCTTAAGAAATAAGTAATTTTCTATAGTGTATTTACGTCCTCATCTATAGAGAGAGAAAGAGAAAGAAAGAGGGCTTCCCCCCCAGAGATTTAAAACATTTTAAACATGCCACTCATTCTTGGATTCAGATCTCCCAACTATTTAGTTGAACAATTATGTTTATTTTTATGGCAAAATAAATTCTTGTAGTTATTCTTAATTTTCCAAAGCAGGATAATTTCTAATAATGAAGGTATTCTAAGACAGAAATCATTGAATTATTTTGTTACAAAGAATTAGCTTTGATTGACTTAGAATGAATTTCTCTTTTATCACCTAGGAAAGTTAAATGGAAATATTGTACTAACAAATAGTAATGATTTTCATGGGATTATAGACTGTTTCTTAGGTTCCACATTTGAATCTATGTCATTTTAAATTACTATAGTTCATACATGTAACTTTCCCCATTCTTCAGTTGGTTACCCAGTTACATAAGGAGCCCAGAAAGAAATATTAAATTAACTCAATGGGGTACTTTGTCATTGATATTGGTACATGAACAGAAATGATGCCTTTAGATTAAAGGAAATTATGTACAGCTGTTCAGAATCAACTTGAATGTCAAAATTCTTTATGAGAGCTATTGGTATTCTGAACATCATTTATCTCTGACTTATGAGAAGCAAAATATTGAGAACAGTGAATTCATTGTTTTGATACACCTATACAAATTTTTTACTGTGGTTTTTTGGTCATATAAGCAGCAGTTACGCTTAGTTTTGAATCAAGTAGATAACTTTGATTTCTTCTATCTTGAACTAGCAGGATTGTTCCACTGTTGATGGAGAGGATTTGAAGCATGATTTTGAACGATTACAGCTGGCAATGGAAATGGTGGGATTTCTTCCCAAGACCCGTAGACAGTGAGTTCGTTTAATAAATCTCTTAAACTTTACTATCCTTTCTCTCTTTAGAAGCAAAGTTATGAAGTATCTTTGAAAAATTTGTCATTCTGTACTACTGGTAATATAACAGTGCAAATTAGTTTCAATTTACAATCGCAAAGAAACCAAGTCTTAGATTGTTTTTAAGTTTGTTTGGGGGGCAATTAAGAAAAGATTCTTTGAAAAGTGAATTTTGAATAGAATTTCTAAAGGATGCAGAAAAAAATGAAATGGAAGCCTATGGAGAAAGTACTTAGACTTTGTAGTAACCCATTGCAGAAGTTCCAGTAATGGGTATAATAAGGGTACGAGCGTGTTAGCAATAAGAACAGAGAACAGGAAGCATAAAAGAATAATTGAAGGGGTGGATTTGATATGACAATAATCTAATATGAGAAGTTAATGATATGGATGATTCATAGATAGTACTAAGGTTTCAAACTTGGAAAACTGGATATATTGTGATGCTGTGACAGAAATAGGAATAGGTTTTGGGGATTTGGTATATATTATACTTGAGGTATTGGCACAATATGCAAACTGAGATGTCTTTGATAGTGGAAGATGTGAGTCTGGAGCTCAGGAAAAGAATCCAGTTTAGATTTAGCAGTCACAGTGGAATCACTGGGTTGAAGGAGATTGCCTTAGTTAGAAGGGAGAGAGAAGGGGGCCTTTAGGGTGCATCCATCTTAAGGAGTTGGGAAAATGACAAGGAGCCAATAAAAGAGACAGAAAAGGCTCAGTTAGGAGGAGAGCCATGAGAATATAGTGCCTTTTTAAGTCAAGGGAGAAAAGAATATCTGGTGGGGAAATAGGTGTGTGGTGTCCAGTATATCTAGACATTAAAAACATGGAAAAGCAATATGTTGGATTTGAAATTAGAGGACCTAAATTCAAGTTCTATCTCTGACTAACCTTGAACAAATCATTAAACCTCTAGACCTTAGTTTTCTCATCTTTAAAATGAGGAAGTTTTACAGGATGATTTCTAAGGTCCTTTTTTCTTTCTAAATGTATTGTCTTAATTGTAGGTATATGAGAGGGAGAGTGAGAGACTGAAGATGGATGAGAGAGAACAGATTATTTCTAGCAGGAGGATTAATGAAACATTGAAGTCTGTAACATATAAAGGAGTTCTGGGCATGAAATTTTAGTGATAACATTGACAAGCTGAAGTATATTCACAAGGGAGAAACTACAATAGTGAGAAGATATGGGAATTGGTTGAACGAATTGCCAGACACATTGTGCATTGAGCCCAATATCATGACATCATTTTGATCCTCTTCGAGCACAAAGGACAAAAAACAAGATCCTGAAGAAGACAAGATTTAGGGGATACAGGATATTCTTTTAAGTAGCTGAAGTGTAGTTACATGGGTTTGCTTGGCCCTAGAGGGTGGAACTAGGAGCAATGGGTGGAAGTTGTAGATAGGCAGATTTAGACTTAATATCAGAACAAAAATCCATAAATATTTGAATAATTTAAGGTAGAGTGGGTTTCCTCCAGATGTATCTACTGTTTCACCTTTAAAGGAGGTGAAGAAGTCTTTAAGTAGAGACTGAGCAATCATTTATGAGATTGTTATGGAAAGAATTCTAGATCGGGGCTTTTTAAACTTTTTCCACTCACGACTCTTCATTGTTTGTTAAACTATGGGTCAAGACCCCATGTGGGGTCTAGAATCTAAATGACCTCTGAGAGAGGAAGGAAGGTGTAAAGAATGAGTAGTAATATCATGAAAGAGAACAGTCTTCAGGGAGAAATGCTTAGAAAACCCCAATTGATTGACCTCAATCTTTTTAGTAAAGTTGGTACCTATTATAAGTGTATAGGAGAAAAAAAAAAAGAACTTTGAGACAGTCACAGTGAGCAACTAGTCAATTAAAAGTACAGTAGAAAGATTCATGAAATCATATTATTTTGAGCTGACCATAGTGGTTCTCTACTTCTTTCAGTCCTCTTTAATTCTACTGAGGAGGAAACTGAAGCCTTGTAACCAAGTCATTGTTGCCACGTAGCAGTGAAGGCCTAGGGAAGACTATTTCCTTATGATCACATGATTTTATTGATATGGATATATTCTCCAGAAAATGTGAATAGAAATTTATTTATTCCTCATCCTATGTAGTTCTTTATCTGTGGCCTTTTATAATTCTTCAATAAAGGACCCCCTGAATGAAGTATAATCTTTTTTCTGGTTCTTTTAGCATTGTGCAAGTGCCACCCTTATTCTTTGTACATGAATAGCTTAATCTCCTTTTCTGCTCATATATTCCATAAATAACATCTGAGGTTACGAGATGGGCCCTAGTTATGTTATCTTAATTTATGGTATGTAAAAAGCCAGTTCAACTTTGTCTTTCTTCAGTGGTACATCCTAAGATTAGGGAGGAAGAAATCTTGATTGTATAAGTTACCTCTCAGGGTATTGAAGATGAGCAGGTTTAAAAGTGGTAGAAATGTAGTGTGAGGGATTCTAAGGTATTGGCTAATGAATAGTGTTTATATTCAAGGAAACTGTCATCTTATTTCTACCCTAGTATTCTACTCCCCTGAAGCTAGAACAGTTGGAGTTTTTTTGGGGGGTGTTTCTTTGAGTTCATGAAGAAAGAAGTCTCATCTAATGTCTTCTTTTTCTGCCTCCCAGTTTAATCATAGCAAGTACTTTGAGGCCTGATTTTCCTGAGCAACTAAGCAATTGATTGGCCTTGGCTTTCATGAAAGTCTTTATAGTTAGGTACAGTGGGAAAAGATTTTTGAGTCTGAAGATAGGAAACCAGGGTTCTACCCCGGAATTTCTCAGATTGTAAACTGTTGCAACTACTTTTTGACTTCATTGTTACCTCTGGTCAGCTTCAAACTCTGATGTTTCTTTTGATTTCTTTTCCCTGTACTGTATTTTTCCCTGAGCTTCTGCTCTACCCCTCTATACCAAGCCACATAGTAGTTAAAAGTCTTTCTTTCTGCCCATTACCTATTATGATTTAGCACTGCCCTCTTTGCTTTCTCTTTGTTTTTCTTTCCTTTCCTCCTGTTCCCCATAAGACATTCCCCATACAGTAAGTAGCAGTGCAGCAAGAGGATGTGCAGAGTACGTGTGGAATAAGGAATGGATCATCAAAGCCTTCTGACATCAGGATTTATGCCTTTTATCTTTTACATTAGAAGTCGAACAGGGTTTTCAAATGTTAGGTAAACAAGATGCCATGTTGTAAATGATTTTATTTTATTTTTACCATTCCAGAAATTTAATAAGTCTGTTTTATGGATTCATTAAAATAAAAACACCCCAATCCCTAGTCTGTACTCTTCATGTAAGACAATGTGTGTCAGAACATTGTGTATCATAGGAGGTCACACTGAAGGTATTTCATTGATTTCATTTTTTTAATGGAAATCAAGTTTTAAAATTTATCCTAGGTTGTTTTATTTGGTCTCTAAGATTTAAATGAAATAGACTTGTATTTTGGAGGGGAGGGCCTGGTTTTTAGAAAAATACTCCCATGATCAAAACTTATGTATGTCATTTTTGTTTTTGTAGGATTTTCTCTCTTCTCTCAGCGATACTACATTTGGGTAATATCTCTTATAAAAAGAAGACATATCGAGATGACTCCATAGATATCTGTAATCCTGAAGTACTGCCTATTGTCTCAGAATTGCTAGAAGTGAGTGCTGGAAATATCTTTACCATGGTTATGTGCTGGGTGGAAAGCTGCAATTTTTTTCAGTAATGTTCATTTCCATAAGTATTCAGTGTTTTAGAACTGCTTTAAAAGAACAGATAGACATACTTCGCCCCCAACCCATATTATACATTAAAGGAAGATTTTAGAACAAAACCTAAGTTGCCGGAGTCTGAACTGCTTTTTCCACCTAGAAGCCTTTAATTCTCAGGAAAATAAAAAAATTCTCAGAAGGCTAACTTTAGCAAAATTACATACTCACAAAGGGTGCCCTTCTGTTTGTTCTCTCTTCTCTCTGACTTTCTTCTTGGCTACACAAGCCTTTTCTCACTTTACAGGGTATAGGTAGAGTTAGTAGGTCCTATGGATTTCTACTTTCCCCTCAGAAGCTCTTTAGTGGCAACGACTCTTCTTGATCAAAGCAGCTAGGTGAAGCATGAGGTCTGGAGTCAGGTAGACCTGAATTTAGTTCTGTCCTCAAGACACTTGCTAATCTCTGTGACTGGGCAAATCACTTAACCTCTGTTTGTCTTAGTTCCTCATCTCAGAAATGGGGACACACTGCAGAAGGAAATAGCAAACCACTCCAGTATCTTTCCAAGAAAACCCCAAATGGGGTCACGAAGAGTCAGAAGGAACTGGACACCAACAGTACTTGGGTAGAGGTAAAAATGGGTTTAAAGCATAAAGCTGGCGAGGCTGTGGGAAGACTTGCATGGGCCTTAGTCCTATAATTCCTAAACAGACAGACATAGGAGACTCCCGCTAAATATGAAAACTGTTTCTTTGGGGTAGCAGAAATGAGGATTGGGATTACCATTATTAAGATTATGTAATTTGAGGTATATCATAAAAATTTTAAACTTTTTTTCTTCTGAATTCTTTACTTAACATTGTACATTTTAAAATTTGTTTCTTAGAATTAACTCCTTTCCCCAACCCAGTTTTGTTTTGCTGAACTAGTCAGTAACTTTTAGCAAGATATCCCTGTAATTCTAATTGGATAATAAAAACTTTTAGTTGCTTCTGAAGAGCAGATATACACTTAGGAAATTTTCCTTGGCCTACTTTTTCTTTTGACTTGTACTAGTCACTTTAAAAACAAAGGCGGTATGGTTTTTCTTTTACCTAATTTATTTTCTGTTTTTTTTGCTTTTTGGAGGGCAACTGGGGTTAAGTAACTTGCCCAAGGTCACACGGCTAGGTTTTTGTTTGTGTGTGCGTTAAGTGTCTGAGGCCGCATCCAAACTCAGGTACTTCTGACTCCAGAGCCGATGCTCTACTCACTGCGCCACCTAGCCACCCCCTCCTAATTTATTTTCATAGAATGTTGAAAGATGAAATTTTCAGTTAAATCAAGTATTAACTGATTGTGTTGGGATATCTGTTGCTATTAAACCTTTTTCACAGCTGGATATTGAAATTAGAACTGAAACAAGCATTTATTAGCTTTCCTACTCTATAAAATACTTGACATATGCTTTGAATTACTCCCAACCCCCCAAAAAAGTCCCCTTAACATGCTAATGGTAGAATAAAGATACAAACAAGTGCATAGATATGTATGGTTCAGTGAAATAAGGGCAAAGTAAAAGAAGTGAGAAATCATTTTGTTTAAGGGGGTCAGAGGAAGCTAGGAGAAGAGATGACATCAGAGCGTATAGAGCCTTCTAAGAAGATTCAGTAGATAATCATCTGGAGTAATTGTGTTCTAGATATTTGGGATTTCTTCTACTAGGCAGAAGTGGGAGAGAACATGACAATATTGTGAATACTGTGACAGCTAGGATCATTTGGCTAGAATGGAGAGGAGACCAGGAAGAGAGATTAGAGTTAGATTTGTTGAAGTTTTTGAAGCAGATTAAATATGGTAAAAGACTATTTAAATAAAATAGAAATACTACTAGATTTGGAGTAAGGATGTGTGAAATTTTTTTAAATTAAATTTTATTTTAAGAAACATGTTCTATCCCTCATTTCTTCTACTCCCCACCCTGCCTTGCCCCTGATAATCAAGAAAGTAAAACAAAACAAAACAAAACCCGGTTGCAAATCTCAGCATTACAAAGTCAAACAAAACAAATTCCTGCATTGGACATATCCAAAAGAAAAGCTTCAGTCTGTACTCTTGAGTCCCTCGCTTTTCAGTTGGGGGTAGGTAAAATGTTTCATCTAGAATCCTCTGGAATTTTGCTTGGCCATTTTGTTCACCAGAGTTCTAGGACTTGAAGGGTTATTTATCTTTATAATATTTCTATTATTATATAAAATATTTTCCTGGTTCTCTTCACTTTACTCTGCATCAGTTCATACAAGTTTTTCTATGTGTCTTAAAAAGTATTACCATTATCATTTCTTATAGCATAACAGTATTCCATCACATTCATATCATATGAATCACATATCATAACTTGTTCAACCATTCCCTGATTGAATACCAAGATTCTAAGATACCAAGATTTCCAATACTTTACACAAAGAGCTGCTATAAATATTTTTTGTGCATTTGGGTTCTTTTCTTCCCTGTTTGAGCTCTCTAAAGTGTAGATTTACTCATGATATCCCCGTGTCAAAGGGTATACACAGTTGAATAGTTTGAACATAGTTCCAAATCTCCTTCCATTGTACCTGTTTTCTCACAGCTCCTCCCAATATCTGTCATTTTCCCTTTTTTTTAAACCTATCTGATGGGTGTGAGGTGAGGTTGAACTGGAGTTGTTCATTATACATTTCTCTAACAAAAGATGTGAATTTGAATCCTGGTTCTACTACTTTTTACTTGAGGAAATGGGCAAGTCACTTTACTCTCTGGGCCTCTGTTTCTTCATCCTTAAAATTAGATCATCTCATTAGATTTCTGTAAAGGCCTTTTTTTTTTTTTTTAATGCTTTATTAACTCCTGGTTTACATCACTCATTTCCGCCAGATTTTGAGTTACAAATTTTCTCCCCATTTTTCCCCTACCCATGTCCCCAGAATAGTAGTTCCACAGGATATCCCCTCCTCCAATCTGCTCTCTCCCATATCTTCCCCCATACCGCCTTCAACTTTTCCAGTAGGGCACAGTGGATCTCTATGCCCCAGTATCTGTATATCTTATTTCCCAATTACGTGCAAAATAGTATTGAGATAAGCAATTCAAAATAGGTTGTACATGTGTAGCTAATGGTACACATACCAGAGTATATATATTATAAAAGACTGACTATAGTTCCTTCCCTCTTATTCCACCTCCCACTTGTTCTATTCTCTACTTTGGTCCTGTCTCTTTTCAAAAGTGGATGCTTCCAAATTCCGCCTCCCCCTCTTCCCCCACAGCCTGCCCTCCCTTCCGTCATCCCCCCTCTCATCCCCTTCCCTCCTAGGGTGAGATACCCTATTTAGTGTGTATGTCATTTCCTCCCTGAGCCAAATTCAATATGAATAAGGTTGACCCATTCCCTTTTGCCTTCCTGTTCTTCCCCTCCCTTAGAACCATTTTCCTTTGCCTCTTTTATATGAGATAGTTTACCCCATTTTGTCTCTCCCTATCTCCTCTCATTATATTCCTCTCTCACCTCTTAATTTCACCTTTAAAGTATCATCCCTTCCTATTAAATTGGTCCTGTGCCCTCTGTCTATGTATATCTGTCAACATACACATACACACACACACACACACACACACACACTCACATATGTATTCAACAATTCTATTCCCTTCATACTGAGAAAAGTTTCATCAGTTACAATTATTGTTTTTCCATGTAGGAATGCAAATAGTTCAACTTTGATGAGTTCCTTATGATTACTTTTTCCTGTTTACCTTCTCATGCTTCCCTTGCTGGTGTTTTCTTCAAGAATACTTGAAAGTCCTTTATTCCACTAAATGACCGTATTTTCCCCTGAAACATGATACTCAGTTTTGCTGGGTAGGTGATTCTTGGTTTTAATCCCAGCTCCTTTGACCTCCGAAACATATTCCGGGCCCTTCAATCCCTCAGTGTATAAGCTGCCAGATCCTGTGTTATCCTGATTGTGTTTTCACAATATTGAAATTGTTTCTTCCTGGATGCTTGTAATATTTTCTCCTTGATCTGGGAATTCTGGAACCTGGTTATAATATTCCTAGGAGTTTTCTTTTTCGGATCTTTTTCAGGAGGTGATCAGTGGATTCTTTCAACCTCTATTTTGCCCTCTGGGTCTAAAACATCAGGGCAATTTTCCTTGAGAATTTCTTGAAGGATGATTTCTAGGTTCTTTCTTTGATCATGGCTTTCAGGTAGTCCAATAATTTTTAAATGATCTCTCCTGGATCTATTTTCCAGGTCAGTGGTTTTTCCCACGAGACATTTCACATTGCCCTCTATTCTTTCATTTGTTTGGATCTGTTTAACAGCATCTTGATTTCTCATAAAGTCACTAGCTTCCATTTGCTCCAGTCTAACTCTGAAGGAATGATTCTCCTCAGTGAGGTTTTGACATTCTTTTTCCATCTGGCAAATTCAGCTTTTTAAGGCATTCTTCTCCTCATTGCCTTTTTGAGCCTCTTTTGCCATTTGAGTTAGTCTGTTTTTTTAAGGTGTTATTTTCCTCAGTCAGGCTGTTGACTCTCATTTCATACTTTTCTTGCATCTTTCTCATTTCCCCTTCCCAATTTTTTCCTCCTCTTCCCTTATCTGCTTTTCTCCTAGGATATGATACATTGTTAATTTCTCTTTAATAATTCAGTAGCATGTCAATACTTGAAGTAGATTTTGACAAGTACAATTTAAATTTATAGAAGGGAAGATGGAGTGAATAGTCGACAGGGAGAACAGTATGGAGTATGAAGAATGCCTCTGCTTGGAGAATATGAGCTTTACTTGCTCTCCACTGTTGCTCCCATGGCTCTTTCCCTTTATCTCTCTATTTTTAACTGACCTTATAGGAGCAGACTATCCCCAACTCTCTGTTCTTGTTCTCTCAACCCTATTCTACTTGATTCCAACCCTGCTTAGCCCTACCTTTGTGTCCTTTGAGCTTTCCATCCATAGTAACCAACTTTATTCTTGAACTCTCACAGTCCTTCCACTTACTAGGCCTCTCTGACACCTGGTTCATTTTATATCGATCGAGTCTCTACAGCATTGATTGGACCTTCCTGTATACTCCCTGAGACACTGATCCCAAAGGGAGAGTGCTCCTCACTGCCACTTTCAGACTCTTCCCTTTACTTCCATCATTCAGCGACCTTTTTTCTTTGAAGTGCACACAGTCAAAGCATGCCACTCAATCCAAATTTTGGCAGTTCTAGTATATCAGTCCCTTTCCCTCTCCTTCCTTTCCTATGGAGTTCAGCACCTAGCTTACCACATTTTTTTCCTCCCTAGAATCTGCCATTAAACTAGAGGACTTTAATATTCATATAATATTTATGTATATTCTCACTCAAATTTCTTAGCCTAAGTTACCTTGTAATTCCTTAGCCTCCTTAAATTCCCACAGCTCAATCCTTCACTCCACTAAATATCACCATTACCTGAAGTATGTTTCCATGTTCCTGTTTAGGAAATAGGACATTGTCTTACCCTGCCACAACATCCTAGCATTCTACCCTCTACCACCTTCCTTTAAAACTTACGAGTTTCCCTCATTGAGACCACCAGTCCCCCTACTCTGACCCCAGCATACTTCCTCAGGCCATTGCCCCTGCTCTGATACAATTTTCCTCCCTTTCTAATCTTAGCCCTAGAGTTTTTCATTTTTTTTTTTTTAAAGCAATTGGGGTTAAGTAACTTGCTCAAGGTTACACGGCTAGTCATTATTTATGCATGGGTGCTCATTTTCTGAGGCCGGATCTGATCTCGGGTCATCCCAACTCCAAGGCCGGCACTCTTACTCACTGTGCCACCTAGCCGCCCCTTTAGGGCAGTTGGGGTTAAGTAACTTGCCCAAGGTCACACAGCTAGGTTTTTGTTTGTGTGGATTAAGTGTCAGAGGCCGGCTCCGAACTCAGGTCCTTCTGACTCCAGGGCCGAAGCTCTATTCACTGCGCCACCTAGCCGCCCCTTTCATTTTTAACTCTTCGTTGGCTGCTGCCCTTGAGTCCCCTGCACTCACACCAAAGCTCATCTGTCACCAGGTATCACCTGCAGATTACTACCACTATCTGATTCCTCTGTTCTGCCTGCAAACTCCCGGAAAAAGTCTCATGACCTGGCTCTTTAGGCACATTAAAAAACTCAGTTATCCAGTCTTAATGGGACCTTACCCTGCAGCAAAGCAATCCTTTCCTTCCTCCCTAATTGAGTTGCTATTTCACTCCCCACAGAAGCTGTTTCAAACCTTACCTTCTCTCCTCCAGTGCTCCACACTTTTTTACCCTCTCTCTCAGCTGAAGACGTCACATTTAATTTTTACTCAAAAAATTGAGGTCATTCGTCTTGAGCTTTCCTTTTCCCATCCTCTTCATTTCAAAACTCTTTTTTTTTTTTATCATTTTCCATTCTCTCCTCTTTTTCTCTGGTCCTTGACAAAGAGGTGACTCTTTTGCTTGTCAAGGCCAATGCCCCACTATATTCGAATGTATATTCTATTCCTGTCTTCTCTAGCAGATTGCGTCTTCAGTCATCCCACTTTTTCTCTAATTTTCAACCTTTTCCTTTAAAAAAAAAAACCCTCAACAAATTTTCATTGAATTCTTCTGTCCCTTTTCTCAGCCAAGCTCCTTGGAAAAGCTGTCTGTGTTATCTGCTTCCACTTTCTTTCCTCTTAATAGCACTCCAACCTTTTGCAACCTCATCACTTAACTGAAACTGCTTGCTCCAAAGTTACCCGTAATCTTTTAATTGCCGAATCTGAAGCTCTTTTCTCACTCCTTGTTGTTCTCATTTTGTCTCTATTGCATTTGATACTGTTGATCCACTCCCTCACCCCCACCTCTCTCTGTCTGTCTCCAGTTATTTTGTGATCCTACTCTTTCCTGATTCTCCTACTTGTCTGGCCACTTCTCATTTCCCTTTGCTAGCTCATCATACATACCATGCCTGCTAATTGGAGGTGTTACCCTACATGTCTGTCCTAGGCAATCATCTTTTCTCCTTCTATACTATTTCTTCTGTAACCTTCTAGCTTTCATGAAAATATTCTCTTAAGTAGAAGTATTCAGGTTATAATCTCTTCTGAATATAATAGGAAGTTTCACTACCCAGTTTTTCTATGGTATATTCCTCTTAGTATCTGTAATCCATGAAAGGTTAGCTTGTTTAAGAGCATGATTCTAATCAAACAGCATAATTGTGTTTCAGTGGGTATTCTCTGACTAACTTGACATCAACTGTTCATCTCTTTGGGGCATGCCATTTAACACAGGGAGACCTGGGCAGTTGTAGCACCAATGCAATATTTACAGTGGCAGTGGTTGTTATAAATATACCTGCATAGTGCTCAATCACAAAACATAAGAGACTCTCTATATAGAAGACAGAAGCAAAACATTTATTCAGATACCAGAAAAGCAAATTCCAAAAGCAGTATACTGATTCCATCATAGTAGCAAAGAAGTTAATAAGCCACAACAGCACATAGCATCCTTTAGCCTTCACACAAATCAAGATTTTCTCACAAGCCTGTCTCCCTCAGATACTTCCTGTCCTCCCAGCCGTATCTAGCTGCTCTGACTCCCAGCTTCCTGTGGACTCTGCTTCACCCTTGACCAAACTGCTCCCACCACAGGTTCCCATGTGATCACATTCAACGTATTAGGGAGCAGTGGGCAGACTTGTATTTTGGTGGGGAGACCCTGGTTTGTAAAAGAATAGTCCACCATCAAAAGTTATGTGTATATCATTTTTGTTTTTGTAGGATTTTTTCTCTTCTCTCAGTGATACTACATTTGGGTGATATCTCTTATAAAAAGAAGACATTCACCTTATTATGGGGCAGGGTATATTTTCAAAGCAGGGAAGGTCTTCCAATTCCCTTAGAGGGGAATTAAAGGGCAGGGAAGATCTTCAAATTACCATTACCATTACAGCAGTATAGATGGCTCAGTGAAATAAGATACTTTGCTTGAGAGAGTATGTAGTGTTCAACCTACTAATGGTGGTTCCAAAGTATCATTCTAAATCATCATAGAAAATTCCACCTTAGAAGTTTAATTCACATATATTAAATGCTCTTTCAAGTTTCAGTTTCCTAATTTGTAAAATAAAGGTTTGGACTAAGTGATCTCTAAGGTCCCTTCTGTCTTTGATGTCATGTGATTTTACCAAGTCTTTGCAAAGTACCATATTTTGTGTTGGGGAATTTATACAATTTATTGAAGACAGAGTTTGTATTCTTGGTGTGTGTGTGTGTGTGTGTGTGTGTGTGTGTGTGTGTGTGTGTGTGTGTGTGTGTGCGCGCGTGTGTGTGGAGGGAGGGGGGGGGCAGGGCATTGGGGTTAAGTGACTTGCCCAAGGTCACACAGCTAGTTAGTGTTAAGTGTCTGTGGTCAAATTTGAACTCGGGTCTTCTTCACTCCAGAGCCGGTGCTCTATTCATTGTACCACCTAACTGCCCCCATAGTTTGTATTCTTATGGAATGTAATAGAGCTTTGTCTCTGACATTGATGGTGGCGATAGTTGCTATGGAGAATGTAAGTTCAGAGTATATCCCTAAGTTGTCCTTAGTGTAATTTATTGTCACATTTTGTAAGCTCTTTAAGTGATTTACATTTCAGCTTATAAATATGCATTTTTCTGAATTCAGATATATCCATAAATGTGTATTTCATTAAAAAAGATAAATTACATGTCAGAATATAAAAGGTTAATACATTTCTGCTTGAATTTTTCTTTTTTTGCTTTTTGGAGGGCAGTTGGGGTTAAGTGACTAGCCCAAGGTCACACAGCTTGTGTGTGTGTGTGTGTGTGTGTGTGTGTGTGTGTGTGTGTGTGTGTGTGTGTGCATAGTATCTGAGGCCGGTTTTGAACTCAGGTCCTCCTGACTCCAGGGCCAGGGCTCTATTCATTGTGCCACCTAGGTGCACCCCTGCTTGAATTTTTAACACTTTTTATTATGAATTTAACATAATTACAGTTAAGTTTTGATTACATTAAGGGAGAGGCAAGAGTACTTTTGTGAAGTACATAATCCAAAGCTTACTTTTATTTGACTTTGTAGAGCTATTTGTGTACCTTCGCTGAAATGTGGGTGTGCCTCCTATCATGGGAATTTGCTTTTATTAATATCAGGAAACCCTAATATGAAGACTTTTTTAGGAGGGGCTGCAAACTGTCCTGTTTGTAAGCTCCTGACTCCCTAATGCATGCTCTATGTTTGTGTGGACAATGTCATCTGACAGTTCAGCCAAGGTCAGCAGAACTTAAATAGATATATTCCTGTAAGCCTTTGCAGGATAAGGGATAAAGTTGGGGAATTCAAAGAATATGTTTATTTGGTTTTTAATATTTTATTCCATGAGTAGCTTTTCTTTTTTATTAAAATGCAAAGAATTTTTTCTCACAGACATCATTTCCTGTTTGTAGGCTGTAATTCTGGGATTGATAGATGTTTTCCGTGTTATCACACCTGCTAGTGTTTGTTCTGTCACACCTTCATTTTTCCTCATAGTATTTAGACATATTTTTTTCTTTCATCACTTGTCTGGGTCACATTATGTACTTTGAATCATAAGAAGTAGAGATCTAATAAATCTTTGGTTTTTTTAAGGGAAAAGAGTGCTGTTAATATTTAAGGATTTAAACCTCTTCTTATTATGTTTCCTACTAATAATGTGAGCAGCCCTGAGGAGTAGGGGATCATTAAACTGTCTAAGGAGAGGTGACTGGCTCAGGTTATAAAAACAGCTAATTAAAGCTATTGGGGTCAGGCCCACCTCTGAATTTCTATCCTGTGTAAGAGAGGAGTGACCAGAGGCTTCTTACTTTCCTACCTCTCCTAAAATCACATTGTCAGTCCTAAAAAGTTTATCACAATAAGATTTTTAAAATTTGAAATTTGAAGCAACTTTTGGGTTCAGTGTACTTAGTAGATGCTGAGATAGACTCAAACTTTAGATAAAACGTGTCTGCCCTCTAGTTTATAGTCTAGTAGATTTAAACAGTACTAACAATTATAAAAACTGATAATATATGTTAAGTACACTATAGGAATAAAAAAAATTAAATAAATTCTAAAAGGAAGAGTTGTTAAAATTGCCAGCAGTTTTTGTTAACTAATAGATTCTTTCCTTCTATCCTTTTATAAATTGTAGGTTTTATTTATATAAAAAACATTTATAAAATTGTGTAATTCTATATAAACAAGGGAAAAACAAAGAAAAATGAGACAAACAGTTTTTATGAATGTAACAGTTAACATCTATTATTTGCATATGGTAAAAAGAATACAAAAAGGACATGTGAATTAATTTTAACATGACATGATTTGGTTTGGTTTTTTTGTTTGGTTGGTTGGTTGGTTGGTTTTTTTGGTTTAATTTGTTTATTTTTAGTTTTTAACATTCATTTCCACAAGATTTTGAGTTACAAATTTTCTCCCTGTCTTTCCCCTACCCCCCAGCCCAAAATAGTTATCCAACTGAATACCCCTACTTGCAATCTCTTCTCTCTTATATCTTCCCCCATACCACTTCTAACTTTCTAGTAGGGCAAGATGTTTATCTATACTCCAGTACCTGTATATCTTATTTCCTCGCTGCATGTTAAAATATGTGTGTGTGTATGTATTTTTTTTAACATTTGATTTTAAAACTTTGATTTCTAGATTCTTTCCCTTATTCCCTTGCCACCCACCCATACTGGGAGCAAAAGGGATTCAGTATAGGTTATACATGTGTAGTTACGCAAAACATTTCCATAGTAGATATATTGTGAAAGAATGACTATATTTCCCTCCCTCCTATCCCACCCCCCACTTACTCTATTTTCTACTTTGACCCTGTCCCCTTTTAAAAGTGTGTGCTTCTAACTACCCTCCCCCCCATCTGCCCTCCCTTCTGTCATTCTCTCCTCTTATATCTCCTTCCCCACTACTTTCCTATAGGGTAAGATACCCAATTTGGTGTGTATGTTATTCCCTCCTTAAGCCAAATTCAGTGAGAATAAGGTTGACCCGTTCCCTTTTGCCTTCCTGTTCTTTCTCTACATTGTAACAGTTTTCCCTATCCTCTTTTAAATGAGGTAATTTACCCTATTCTATCTCTCCCTATCTCCTCTCATTATATTCCTCTCTCACCTCTTAATTTTATTTTTTAGATATCCCTTCCTATTCAACTCATCCTGTGCCCTCTTTCTATGTATACATGTACACATATATTCACATACTCACACATGTGTTTATATGCACATATACCCTCCTATATAAACATATATGTATGTATGTACACATACATACATATATACACACATACATACACATATACATATATATATACACACACACACAAACACACATACATATTCCCTTCAACTATCCTTCTATGGAGAAAAGTCTTATGAGTTACAGTTACCGTTTTACCATGTAGGAGTGTAAATAGTTTAATTTTAATAAGTTCCTTATGATTTCTTTTTCTTGTTTACCTTCTCATGCTTCTCTTCTTGTATTTGAAAGTCAGATTTTCTATTCAGCTCTGGTTTTTTCATCAAGAATGCTTGAAAGTCCTCTATTTCATTGAATGACTATATTTTCCCCTGAAACATCATACTCAGTTTTGCTGGGTAGATGATTCTTGGTTTTAATTCTAGCTCCTTTGACCTCTGTAATATCATATTCCAAGCCCCTTGATCCCTTAATGTAGAAGCTGCTAGATCTTGTGTTAATCCTGATTGTGTTTCCATAATACTCAAATAGTTTCTTCCTGGTTGCTTGTAATATTTTCTCCTTGACCTGGGAACTCTGGAATTCGGCTATAACATTCCTAGGAGTTTTCTTTTGGGGATTTTTTTCAAGAGGCAATTGGTGAATTCTTTCAATTTCTGTTTTGCCCTCTGGTTCTAAAATAGAGTGATTTTCCTTCAGAATTTCTTGAAGTATGATTTCTAGGTTCCTTTTTTTTCATCATGGCTTTCAGGTAGCCCAATAACTTTTTTTTTTTTAAAGCAATTGGGGTTAAATAACTTGCTCAAGGTTACACAGCCAGCCTTTATTTATGTGTGCTCATTTTTTGAGGCCGGGACTAATCCCAGGTCATCCCAGCTCTGGGGCCGGTGCTCTTACTGCACCACCTAGCCGCCCCCTAGCCCAGTAACTTTTGAATATCTCACCAGGATCTATTTTCCAGGTCAGTGGTTTTTCCAGTGAGATAATTTCACATTGCCTTCTATTTTTTTCATTTGTTTGGATCTGTTTTATAGTATCTTGATATCTCATAATCATTAGCTTCCATTTGTTCCAGTCTAATTTTGAAGGCATTATTCTCTTCATTGAGTTTTTGAAATTCCTTTTCCATCTGGCAAATTCAACTTCTTAAGGCATTCTTCCCCTTATTGGCTTTTTGGGCCTCTTTTGCCATTCCAGTTAGTCTTATTTTTTAAGGTGTTATTTCTTCAGTCAGATTGTTGACTCTTTTCATGATTTTCTTGCATCGTTCTCATTTCTCTTCCCAATTTTTCCTCCACTTCTCTTGATTTCAAAATCCTTCTTGATCTTCTCCATGTTCTGTAAGCAGTTCATATTTTTCTTGGAAGGTTTTGGTGCAGGAGTTCTGACTTCACTGTCTTCCTCCTGTTCCATGCTTTGATCATTTTTGTCCCCAAACAAGTATTCTATATTCTGTTTCTGCTTCCTTTGCTTGCTCATATTGCTAGTCAATTACTTGACTTTTGAGCTCTTTGTTACAGTAGAACTCTGCTTCCAGAGAGGAGAGCTTTGTCTGAGGAGTTGTCCCAAATAGCTGGGGCTTTTGCAGATGTTAGCGATCTGAGGAGTGCACTCTCTCTATAGATACCACACTGGCAAACTGGCGTTTCCTACCCCAGGACCATCACCCAATCCAGCGACCCAAATCTGAGCAGGTCAAAGCAAGAGTGATTACCCTCTGAATGGTTGCTTGGTCCCCCTGTGATCTGTAGGCCAGGAGTCCCTGAGGCAGCCATTCAGCAGCCACTGCAGCTGCCATGCCTCTTCCATTTCTCTCCCCAGGGGCAGGGGCTGGACTGTGCCCTTCCTTTCCAACAGAGTTCCAACTGACCTTTTACTTTCTTTTTGGCATTTATGGGTTGAAAATTTTGGAAACTACCAAAGCTGCTGGTGATTCATTCTCCTGATGTCTGCTCCGGCAGCTGCTGCTGCCGCTTTCCTGGGGCCAAAACTGCAAGACTGCACTCGGTTCCAGGTGTGCTATAATGAACCTTTTCTGTTGGCTTGCCAGGCTGCCTTCAGCAGGAGATTTGTTTCTCTCTGTCACTTTGTGGGTTCTGTAGCTCTAAAATTTGTTTAGAGTCATATTTTATAGGTATTTGAGGTGATTGTGTGGGGAGGTCACAGAATATCCAGCTTCTCCTCCACTATCTTGGCTCCGCCCCAGTGACATGATTGTTTTTGAACTTTTTTGGGGGGCGGTTGTTCTTGTTACTCACATGGTGGTAGTAATTTGTAGCCTTTTGGTGCAACTTTCTTTATATCAGTTTGTGTAAATCTTCAAATACCCCATTTAATTCTTGGTCTTTGGTTTCTTATGAGGCAGTGATATTCCGTTACATTGACATATGTTCTATTGCATTTATGTTGTCTTTTGTGAATCCTTCGATAAAATTTTCTTTTAATTTTTTTACTGTTATAAGTAGTGCTGGATTAATATGTATTTTTCAAGATTTTAAATTGACCATAAACTTTTTTATGCTAGAGTTTATACAGTAGTGTTGCCTGAATATTGTGTTTCTTATTCATAGATCTGATTCAAGGAGCTGAGTTATCTAATAGGGATATTTTCTTTTTATAAGGCAAGTTGGAGCTTATGTATGAGGATCAGGAAATAGCATGCCAGATTTTTGTAATTTTTCTTTACCGCTGAAATACAATGAGTAGCCTGTAGGATATTGATATCATGGTTACCTGATGTGCTGAACATAAATAAAACTCTGGAATAATGGAAAGGAGAGGCTTCTAATAAGATTATTAGTGGTATTTATACCACTGAATTCCTACATGACAGAAAATTTTTATGTTTTGGGCCTATCTTCTTTGGGTGAATAAATCATTCCCCCATTTAGTTACAAATATAAAGGTATAAACTTAGAAAAAAAATTTTAATGTGCTTTTGATTTTCCTTTTTGTAAATTTATCTCTTTTCATCAGCTCAACTCTCTTTTTCCCTAAATGTGTTATGTTTGGTCATATTTGAAAATAGGTATCACTTTGAAAAAGTAGAAAAAGTATCAAAAGGGTCATCAGAGTGAGTTTAAGGAGCTTTCATTCTAATGATGAGATGCAATTTATACACAATTTAAAAATGCAAATTATATATAAGGTAGTGAAAAATAATTTTAAAGAGGTGGTTTAGTAACTAGAAGATCAGGAAATGACCTTATAGGAATTAGTACTTGAACTGTTTTTTCTGTTGGTATTTTTTGTTTGTTTTGTTTTGTTTTGCTTTGTTTTTTTTATGGAGCTATAGCATACATGAGGTGAAGTTGAAGAAAAATACGTTACAGACATGGTGACCCATTTGTGCAAATAGAGAAAGGTCGGGAATGGAACGGCATGCATGGGGAATAGATAGCAATTTAATTTGGCTGGAACAGAATTATGAAGGGAAATAGTATGAAACGAGACAAGAAAAGGAGGTGGAAGGTAAACTTTGAAGGGATTTAGATGGCAAGCTGAGGATCTTGTATTAAATAGCCAATAGAGAGCCGATTAAAACTTTTATATAGAGGAATGACAGTGAGATCTATGTTTAAGGAACATCCATCCTGGTGCTGAATGGAGAATGGATTGGAGAAGGTTAAAGAATGGAGAAAGGGGTGATGCTAGAAATGAGGAGGGATTGGATCAAATAGCATCACACCCAGTTGTATGAGGAGGATGAGGGAGAGAAGAGTCAGATAAGTGATTGTGAGACCGTCAGTCTGCTTGGCTGAAGTTTTGTAGCGTGGCGCCATGATACCAGTGGGGAAGGTGGCTTGGAAGAGAAACACACGTTTTATTTTGAACATTGTTTGAGATACTCAGTCAGCAAGCATTTGGAGCTTAGGGAGGATTTTTGTTGTTGTTGTTGGAGTTAAATAGTCCAGAAACACAATTCCCTATATCCTAAGCTACCATGTCCTCTCTCTCTATGGCTTCCTGACATTTCAGGTTGTTCTTTACCTCCTAGGAATTAAAGGTGTTAGGGAACTAAATAGTTGCTCCTACTCACTGTCAGGTTAGACCATTCATTAAACAGCTATCACACTTAAATACTTAAGCATTAATTAGCTTTCCAGATTAGCTAAACACAGGCCTGACCTTAAATGAAATTGCTTCTCCATCAAGTTCCCTGCCCCACCCCATACATCATTGATGAAAATCTCAAATGATCATAAAAGGTTTTCTGCCATGCTGCCTGGTACTTACTCCTGTGCTGCCTTCAAATCAACATTGCCCTCCCTGAGCAGCATCCCATGCTTAAACCTTGGGTTCTTCAACTTGGGTCTGTGGACTTTTTAAAAAAGTTTGTTAGCTCTATTTCATTATTATTGGCTTGCTTTATAAGTCTGTGTATTTACTTTTTGCATTTTAAAACATTCTCAAGTGGTCTGTAGACTTTATCAAACTGTAAAAGAGATCCATGGTTCAAAAAAGGTTAAGAATTCCTGCTCTAGTCAAATGAGCAAACAAGAGAAAAAAACCATACAGAGTTTTTATGGTAACAAGGAGGATCAAAACACACACTCAGAAGAAGATAACAAAATCAAAGTTAAGGCAGTGGAAGAGCTCAAAAAGGATTTTGAAAATCAAATAAGAGAGATAGAGGGAAAACTGGGAAAAGAAATGAGAGTGATTCAGGAAAGAAAATCATGAAAGAAGAGTCAACAGTTTGATAAAGGAGATTAAAAAAATACTGGAGAAAATAATACCTTGAAAAACAGACTAGGCTAAATGATAAAATATCCCCCCCCCCCCCCCAAAAAAAAAACCAGTGAGGAGAAGAATGCATTGAAAGGCAGAACTGACCAAATGGGAAAAGAGAAGCAAAAATTCATTTAAGAAAAAAAAGCTCCTTCAAAAGTAGAATTGGCCAAATGGAAAAGGAGTTACAAAACTCACTGAAGAAAATAATTCCTTAAAAATTAGAATTGAGCAAATGGAGGTTAGTGAGAAATCAAGAAACAGTAAAACAAAACCCCCAAAATGAGAAAGTAGAAGACAGTGAGAAATTTGAAAAATAACTTCTCTGAAAAATAGATGCAGGAAAGATAATTTAAAAATTATTGAACTGCCTGAAAGGCATGATCAAAAAAAGAGCCTAAATATCATCCTTCAAGAACTTATTCAAGGAAACCTACCCTAATACTCTAGAAGCAGAGAGTAAAATAGAAATTGAAAGAATCCACCAATCATCTCCTGAAAGAGATCCTAGAATGAAAACTCCAAGGAATATTGTAGCCAAATTCCAGAGCTCACAGGTCAAGGAGAATATATTTTAGAAAGTCAGAAACAATTTAAGTATCATGGAGCCACAGTCAAGATAACACAAGATTTAGCAGTTTCTACATTAAAAGATTAGAGGGCTTGGAATTTGGTATTCTGGAAGACAAAGGAGCTAGGATTACAACTAAGAGTCACCTACCTGGAAAAACTGAGTATAATTCCTCAGGGGAAAAAATGACATTTAATGAGATAGTGGACTTTCAGGCATTCTTAATGAAAAGACCCAAATGAAATGGAAATTTGCCTTTCAAATATGATTCAAGAAAACCTTATAGAAGTAAACAAGAAAGAGAAATCATAAGGAACTTAATAAGGCTAACCTGTTTACTTTCCTATATGGGAAGATAATACTTATAACTCATAAAAGATTTCTATTATTAGGGCAATTAGAAGGAGTATATATAGACAGAGGGTACAGATGTGAGTTGAATATGAAAGGATAATATCTAAAAAAAATTAAGGGGTGAGAGGATGCTCTGGGAGAAAGGGAAAGGTAGAATTGGGCAAATTAGCTCACATAAAAGAGGCAAGAAAAAGCTTTCAAAATGGAGGGGAAGATGGGAAGAGATGAGAGGGAGTGAATGAACCTTACTCTTACCAGAATTGGCTCAAAGAGGGTATAACATGCACACTAATTTGGGTATAGAAATCTATCTTACCCTGAAAGAAAGTAGGAGGGAAAGGGGATAAGAGAACAGAGGAGGTGATAAGAAGGGTAGATCAGGGGAGGTAGTAGGCAGAAGCAAAACACTTTTGAGGAGGAACAGGGTGAAAGGGAAGAAAGAATAGAATAAACCAAGGGGGAAATAGGATGGAGGGAAATACAGTTAGCAATCTTAACTTCAAGTTTCTGTGAGAAAGGCCTTATTTTTCAACTATATAGGTAACTTGACTAATGTTTGATGTGAAGGTACTTGTAGAACCTGTATTTGATTGCATGTCACCATGGGGGGATGTAGGGGAGGAGAGGAAAGGGGAGAAAATTTGAAACTCAAGGGATTGTGGAACTGAATCTAAACTAAAAGTAAATAAATAAATTGAAATTAAAAAAAATGAAATGATGATCAGGATCCTGTCAGAAAACCTGGAAAGACTTACAGAAGCTGAAGCAAAGTGAATGTACTATGTACAAAGTAATACTGTATTATAAGATGATCAGTAGTGAATGACTTAGCTATTCTCAGCAATAAGTAATTCAATACAACTTTAAAGAATTTATGATGAAAAATGCTATCCTTCAGAGAACTGATGATGTCTGAATATAGATTGAAACATACTTTAAAAAAAATTACTTTAGTTTGCAACATTCAGTTCCACAGTCCCTTGAGTTTCAAATTTTCTCCCTCCTCCTCCCCTCCCCCCATCATGGTGGCATGCACTCAAATATAGGATCTACAAATATCTTCACATTAATCATTAGGTTGTAAAGAATTAATAACCGCTGGAATGATCAGTGGGAAAGAGGAAACAAAACAAAACAAGAAAAAGAAACAGCAAGTAGTTTGCTGCAGTCTGCATTCAGACTCTACAGTTCTTTCTCTGGATGTGGATATCCCTTTCCATCATGAGTCTTCTGGTATTGTCTCATAACCTTGCATTGCTGAGAGGAGCCCAGTTGTCGAAGTTAGTCATCATAGATACGATGTATCTATAATTGTGTACAAAGTTCTCCTACTTCTACTCCCCTCACTCAGCATGAGTTTATAAGTCTCTCCAGCATTTTATGAAGTCTGTCTGCTTCTCATTTCTTCTATAGCACAATAGTATTCCATTACATTCATATACCATGCTTGTTTAGCCATTTCCCAATTGATGGGCAGCCCCTTGATTTCCAATTCTTTGCCACCACAAAAAGAGCTGCTATAAATATTTCTGTACATATGTGTCCTCCTTCCACTTCTCTGATCTCTTTGGGATATAACCCTAGAAATGGTATTTCTGGGTCAAAGGGTATGCACTTATTTATAGCCCTTTGGGCATAGTTCCAGATTGTTCCCCAGAATGGCTGGATCAGTTCACAACTCCACCAACAGTGCATTAGTGTTGCAGTTTTTCCACATCCTTCCCAGCATTTATCATTTTCCTGTTTTGTCATCTTAGCCAATGTGGCTACCTCGGATTTATATTTCTCTAATCTCTAGTGATTTAGAACATTTATAGATGTGTTTAATTTCATCTTCTGAGAACTGCCTGTTCATATCCTTTTCATATTTATCAGTTGGGGAATGGCTTGTATTCTTATAGACTTGACTCATTTCTTTGTATATTTTAGAAATGAGACCTGTATCAGGGATACTGGTTGTAAAAATTCTTTCCCAATTTTCCACTTCCTTCTTAATCTTGGTTACTTTGCTTTATTTGTATAGAAACTTTTCAATTTAATGTAATCAAAATTATCCACTTTGCATTTTATAATGCTCTCTAACTCTTATCATAAAATCTTCCCTCTCCATAGATCTGACAGGTAAACTATTCCTTGCTCTCCCAGATTGCATCAAAAGCAGACTCCTCTGTTTGACAGTTACAACCCTTTGAACTTTGTGCCTTAACTTACTTTTATATCCTTATTGCATATTATTCCCTTATAGATAGATACTCTGAGGTACAGCTAAATTATACTTGTTGTTGTAGCGCGCGCGCGTGTGTGTGTGTGTGTCCCTAGTGATTAGACTTGAGATCAAAAGAAGGGAAAAGAGTAAAGGAACACCTTGGTGCCCTTGATTTACTTTATGTGGCTCAAATAAACAATATCTTAAGAGAATGACCTCCCTCCAAAGCTACACATCATTTAACTCCTTTGTGTACATTGTATTTATTCCCTTGATATTTATGCTGCATATATTTTTATGCGTACTTTTCATTTCCCCCATTAGAATATAAGCTCATTGGGAGTGAGAATTAAGTAGAAGCTGCTTGGTGGTGCAGTGGATAGAGCCCTCAATTTGGAATCAAGAAGACCTGAGTTTGAATCATGCCTTAGACACTTAATAGCTGTGTGACCCTGGGCATGTCACTTAATTAACTTCCCTCAGCTTCAGTTTCCACATTTGTAAAATAGGGATAATTATAGAACATTAAATGAGATAATATTTGTAAAGCATTTTTAACATTAAAGTGCAATATAAATGTTAGGTGCTACCACTACTATTATAAATTTCATTCTCTGTATTTGTATCTGTATTGTATAGCACATTGTCCCACACATGGTAGGTGCTAAATAATTATTATTGTGTGATTGATAGAAAAAGATGTTTTCTAAGATATTGTTAATCATTTTGAAAGGATCATGGAAAATAGGAGTCATACTGCAAAATCGGAAAAGGCTCGGTATCCCAATTTTCAAGAAAGGCAGATGGAAGAATCTTTTGATTATAGTCCAGTGAGCTTGACCTTTGATTCCTGATCATTCTAAAATGTATTATTAAAAACATGGTTATGAATATCTTAAAAAGCAAGCTCTGATCACTAAGAATCAGTTCGACCACATCAAGATAGATATTGCCAAAATAACCTAATTTTCTTTTTGTGATTGGGTGGGTAAACTGGTAGAATGTCAGAGCTGTAGTTTATCTAAATTTTAGTAAGGCACTTGATAGGACCTCTCACATTATTCTTGTGGACAACATGGAGATATTTGTGTAATGCAATAGTATATTTAGGTGGACCTAGAAAATGTTTGAATTGTCAGATCCATGTAGTAATTATTAGTGACATATATTATCTTGGAAGGAGGTATCTAGTGGGTTATGTCCAGGTTAGAGAAAAACTGAATCTGAGATGCCTGCCAGATTTGTAGATGACGTAGAGCTGAGGGATAGGCAAGACACTAGATGAAAGAATCTGGATTCAAAAGTATCTTAACATCTAGAATGCTGGGCCAAGTATAAAACGAATGTCAAACCTTGCATTTGGGTTCAGAAAATAAAATAGTAAGGACATGATGGGAAATGTATGTATGTATCTCCAACAGTTTGTTTGAGAAGAAGTCTAACAGTTGTAATGGGTTCAAAACTCTTGAGTCATCTGTGTTACATCACAGCCAAGAACCTATTCGAATCTTTGACTCCATTAAGAGAATCATAATATGTAGGCCTAGGAAGGTGATGGTCCTGCTATACTCTGGCCTGGTCATTCCATATATGTCAAAACAGGTTTCATTTTGAACAAGTATTTTATGAACGACAGTAATAAGCTAAAAATTAGTAAAAGGCTATTTAAGTTCATGCTATATAGTGATCAAATGAAGGAACCGGTAACACATAAGGTATAAAAAAAGATGACTAAGGGGGGACACGACAATTTTCTTCAAATAGAAGAGATTGTTTTATTTGGTCTCAGAAGACAATTAGGAACAAAAGACAGAAATTGCAAAGAGATAAGTTTATGTTGAGGAAAGCTTGTGAATAAAACTAGCTTCTAAAATGAAGAATGGGTTGCCCTGAAAGGGAATACCTTTTCCCTTATTTCTTTGCTTTTAAAAAGGTAGATGTTTTACTTTTTCTGTTCACCTGACTGTTGTTCAAGAATTTGTACTGACAGCATGGCATTTGAGGTTCCTTCCTATTCTGAGATTGTTTCAGTGAATGAATTCTATGCCAGAGCTCCAGATAAAAAGATGAGTACTTGACCATGGATAGAATGGATCTAGCAGGTTTTGGAAAGACTGTGTTTACATGGAGACTTGTAGC
>WOXC01002300.1:0-33532 GCA_011680675.1 Gymnobelideus leadbeateri
GGTAGGAGGAAACCCAAAAGGGTGGTGCCCTGAAAACCTAGGGAGAAGAGAGTATCAAGGAGAAAGAATGGTCAACAGTGCCAAAAGCTGCAGAGAGGTCCAGGAGAATGAGGATTAAGAAAAGACCGTTGGTTTTGACAGCTAAGGGATCATTAGCAACTTTGGAGGGATCATTTGTGGTGGAATGATAAGTTTGGAAGCCAGATTGTAAGGGGTTAAGAAGAGGAGAGACAGTAGAAGCACCTGTTGTAGACTCTTTTGAGGAGTTTAGCTACAAAGGACAGAAGGGATATAGGATGATAGCAGGCATAGAAGGATCAAGCAAGGGTTTGTTTTTTTTTTCAGGATAGGGGGCACATGGTCATGTTTGTAGGCAGTGGGGTTTATTTTTTTAAATTTATTTACTTTTACAATATTAAGTTCCACCATCCCTTGAGATTCTAATTTTCTCCCCCTCTCTCTCATCCCCACTCCCCCCCAAGGTGGCATGCAATCCAATATAGGATCTACAAATACCTTCATATTAAACATTAGTCAAGTTGTAAAGAAGGATTATATGGAGTGAACAATGAGAAAGAAGGAACAAAACAAAGCAAAAAAAGAGAGAGCAAGTAGTTTGCTTCAATCTGCCTTCAGACTCTGTAGTTGTTTCTCTGGATGTGGATAGCCCTTTCCATCATTAGTTGTCTTTTTTTTTTTTTAGTTTACAGTCTTTTTTTTTAATTAAACAAATGCTTTATTAACTTCTGGTTTACATCATTCATTTCCACCAGATTATGAGTTGTATTTTCCCCCATTTTTTCCCTACCCACCACCCCAGAATAGCAGTCCCACCAGATAACCCTTCATCCAATCTGCTCTCTCCCATATCTTCTCCCATATCCCCTTTGACTTTGCCATTAGGGCAAGGTGAATCTCTGAGCCCCAATGCCTGGACATCTTATGAAACATTTAATTTTGAAACTTCGATTTTCAGATCCATTCCCTTCCTCCCTTGTCACCCACTCCCTCTGAGAAAATAAGCAATTCGGTATGTGTTGTACATGTATAGCTTTATGCAAAAATATTATATAGTAGATGTATTGTAAAAGACTGCTTATATTTCCCTCCCTTACCCATCTCCCTCCAACTGGTCTCATTCTACTTTGATCCTGTCCTGCTTTGATAGTGGGTAATTAACGTCCACGGCTCTCTTAGAATGCTCTTCCCTCCATCCTCCCTCTTCATTTCTCCTTCCCTTTCTCAGAGAGTGAGTGAGGGAGATATTTTATTTGAGTATGTATGGTGTTTCTCCGACCAACTTCAATGAGAATATGCTTTTGCCTTTTTGCCTTCCTTTTCTTCCCCTCCCCTGCAACTACTTCCCCTTGCCTCTTCTACATGAGATAGTTTACCCTACCCTGTCTCTCTCCATCTCCTCTTGCCACTTTCCTCTCTCACCTCTTGACTTCACCCCTTAAGAATCATCCCTTCCTTGGGGCGGCTAGGTGGCGCAGCGAGCAGAGCACTGGCCCCGGAGCCAGAAGGACCCAAAATCGGATCCAGCCCCAGACACCCAACACAAACAAAAACCCAGCCAAGTGACCCCGGGCAAGTCACCCAACCCCAATTGCCCTCCAAAAAAAAAAAAAAGAATCATCCTTTCCCATCAAATTCAACCTGTGCGCTCTATCCATGTATACCTGTGGACATATGCCATGTGCCCCTCTTCAATTATTTTCATAATGAGAAAGGTTTCATCAGACACAGTTATTGTTTTTCCATGTAGGAATGTAAATAGTTCAACTTTGATAAGTTCCTTTTGATTTCTTTTCCTTGATTACCTTCTCAAGCATCTCTTGCTTCTTGTGTCTGAATGTCAAATTTTCAATTCAACTCTGGTTTTTTCCTCAAGAATGCTTGAAAGTCCTCTGTTCCACTGAATGACCATATTTTCCCCTGAAACAAGATACTCAGTTTTGCTGGGTAGGTGACCTTTGGCTTCAATCCCAGCTCTTTTGCCCTCTGGAATATCATATTCTATGCCCTTTGATCCCTCAGGGTAGAAGCTGCCAGGTCCTGGGCTATTCTGATTGTGTTTCCACAATATTGAAATTGTTTCTTCCTGGCTGCTTGGAGTATTTTCTCCTTGATCTGGGTGTTCTGGAGCCTGGATACAATATTCCTAGGAGTTTTCTTTTTGGGATCTTTTTCAGGAGGTGATCAGTGGATTCTTTCAACCTCTATTTTGCCCTCTGGGTCTAAAACATCAGGGTAGTTTTCCTTGAGAATTTCTTTAAGGATGATTTCTAGGTTCTTTCTTTGATCATGGCTTTCAGGTAGTCCAATAATTTTTAAATTATCTCTCCTGGATCTATTTTCCAGGTCAGTGGTTTTTCCCATGAGATATTTCACATTGCCTTCTATTCTTTCATTTGTTTGGATCTGTTTAATAGTATCTTGATTTCTCATAAAGTCACTAGATTCCATTTGCTCCAGTCTAACTCTGAAGGAATGAATCTCCTCAGTGAGCTTTTGAGATTCTTTTTCCATCTGGCTAATTCGACTTTTTAAGGCATTCTTCTCCTCATTGCCTTTCTGAACCTCTTTTGCCATTTGAGTTCGTCTATTTTTTAAGGTGTTATTTTCCTCAGTCAGGATGTTGACTGTCATTTCATACTTTTCTTGCATCTTTTTCATTTCTCTTCCCAAATTTTCCCCCACTTTTCTTATCTGCTTCTTAAGGTCCTCTATGGACTGTAGCCAGCTTGTATTTTCATTTGGGGCTTTTGGTGCAGGAGTTCTGACCTCACAGTTCTCCTCCATGCTTTGAGCCTCTTTGCCCCTAAAATAGGAGTCCAATGTTGCATTTTTCTGTTTATTTTGTTTCATTTGCCTAGGCATGTTGCCACTTAATTACTCGATTTTTAGGCTTGTTGCCACAGTAGGACTCTGCCACCAGACAGGGGAGCTTCCGGCCAAACGTGGGGTCTTCACAACTTCCACCAGTTGGGTGGCTTCTGTAAAGCCTCCACCCACTCTGTCAAGTTGGATACCCACCCCAAACTTCCCCCAGACCACAATCCAGATCCAGGTAGTTTAAAGCAAGAGCGATTAACCCCCAGACTGATTGCTGGATCTTCCTACAGTTCGCAGACCAGGAGCTAGAGCCACTGCTGATGCTGCAAAATGGCTTCTGTGCACCTGTTTCTTCAGCAGCTTTTCGCCCCCAGGGGAGGAAGCCACACATTCCCCAAATACTGGTCCCAAAGTCCACAGGGCACTAACCTCTCAATTTGTCCTAGGCATATCTGTACTAATAATTCTGGAATTGCCACAATTGCTGGTGTTCTTGGGTTCCTCCAGCTGGCTGAAGGCCGGCCGTCCTGGGGCTAAAACCGAGGACCTGGGCTCAGCTCTGCATGCTGTGCTGCCTGCTCTCAGAGCGCTGTGCTGGCCGCTCCCTGCAGGGCTGCTGGGCTGTCCTCAGCAGGAGGTTAGCTTCTCTGTGCTGTTCTGTGGGTGCTGTGGCTCCAGAGGTTGTTTGGAGTCCCCTTTCACATTGTTTGAAATTTGTGTGGGGCAGAGCACATTGGAAATGCTGTTTCTACTCCGCCATCTTGGCTCCACCCCCCCATGAGTTGTCTTATAACCTTGCATTGCTGAGAGGAGCCGAGTCTATCAAAGTTAGTCATCACAGATACAATGTGTCTGTAATTGTGCATAAAGTTCTCCTGGTTCTGCTCTCCTCACTCAGCGTCAGTTTATATAAGTCTCTCCAGGTCCATCTGCTCCTCATTTCTTATAGCACAATAGTATTCCATTACATCCATATACCACAACTTGTTTAGCTATTCCCAAATTGATGGGCATCCCCTCAATTTCCAATTCTTTGCCACCACAAAAAGAGCTGCTAGAAATATTTTTGTACATACCAGTCTTTCTCCCACTTCTATGATTCCTTTGGGATACAGCCCTAGATGTGGTATTGCTGGCTTAAAAAGTATGCACATTTTTATAGCCCTTTGGGCATAGTTCCAAATTGCTCTCCAGAATGATTGAATTGGTTGATGACCCCACCATCAATGCATTAGGGTTCCAATTTTTCCACATCTTCTCCAGCATTTATAATTGTCCTCTTTTGTCATGTTAGCCAATCTGACTGGTAAGATGTGGTACCTCAAAGTTGTTTTGATTTGCATTTCTCTAATTAGCAGTGATTTAGAGCATTTTTTCATATGCTTATAGATACCTTTAATTTCTTCCTCTGAAAACTGCCTGTTCACATATCCTTTGACCATTTATCAATTGGGGAATGACTTTTTTTCTTATAGATTTGCCTTGGTTCTCTGTATATTTTAGAAATGAGGCCTTTATCAGAGACACTGGTTATAAAAATTCTTTCCCAGTTTTCTACTTCCCTCTTAATCTTGGTTACATTGGCTTTATTTGTACGGAAACTTTTCAATTTAATGTAATCAAAATTATCCATTTTGCATTTCACAATACTCTCTAACTCTTGTTTGGTCTTAAAGTCTTCCCTTCTCCATAAATGTGACAGATAAACTATTCCTTGCTCTCCCAGACTGTTTACAATATCAGCCTTTATACCTAGATCATGCACCAATTTAGACAATTTTGGTATACAGTGTGAGATATTGGTCTATGCCCAATTTCTGCCATACTATATTCCAGTTTTCCCAGCAATTTTTGTCAAATGGTGAGTTCTTATCCCAGAAGCTGGTGTCTCTGGGTTTATCAAACAGTAGATTACTATAGTCATTCACTGCTGTATCTCATGTACCCAATCTATTCCACTGATCCACTATTCTATTCCTCAGCCAACCAAGTAGTTTTTATGACTGCTGCTTTATAATACAGATTAAAATCTGGTATAGCTAGGCCACCTTCCCTAGCATTTCTTTTCATTGATTCCCTTGATATTCTGGACCTTTTGTTCTTCCAAAATAATTTTGTTACTATTTTTTCTAGCTCTATAAAATAATTTTTTGGTAAATTGATTGGTATGGCACTAAATATGTAAATTAATTTAGGTTAAATTGTCATTTTTATTATATTAGCTTGACCTAACCATGAGCAACTGATGTTTTTCCAATTATTTAGATCTGACTTTATTTGTGTGAAAAGCGTTTTGTAATTTTGTTCATATAGGTCCTCAGCTTGTTTTGGCAAGTAGATTCCCAAATATTTTATAATGCCTACAGTAAGTTTAAATGGAATTTCTCTACCTCTTGTTGGATTTCTTTTTTTTTTAAACAAATGCTTTATTAACTTCTGTTTTACGTCATTCATTTCTGCCAGATTTTGAGTTACAATCATTTTCCCCCCGTTATTCCCCTACCCAACCTCCCAGAATAGCAGTCCCACAAGGTATCGCTTCCTCCAATCTGCTCTCTCCCATACCCCCATCGACTTTTCCATTAGAGGAAGGTGAATCTTTGTGTCCCAATGCCTGCACATCTTATCTTCCTATTACAAGCAAAAGAGTATTAATAATAGTATTTATATATATTTGAAACATTTAATCTTAAGACCTCAAATTTCAGATCCATTTCCTTCCTCCCTTGTCACCCATTCCCTCTGGGGAGATAGGTAATTCAGTATATTTTGTACATGTCTAGCTATGCAAAACATTATCATAGTAGATATATTGTACAAGGCTGCTTATAATTCCCTCCCACTCATCCCACCCCCGACCTGGTCCATTCCCTACATGATCCTGTCCCTCTTCTATAGTGGGTACTTCTAACCTCCCCTTCCCCCAAGGATGCCCCCCCCCATCAATCATTCCTCCTCTTATCCCCCTTCCCCCTGTTCTGCTGCAGGTTGAGATATCCCATTTAGTATGTATGTCATTCTCTCCCTGAACCAAATTCAATGAGAATGTGGATTTGCCCTTTTTCTCCCCCTTCCTATTCTCCCCCTCCCTTGCAACCACTTGCCCTTGCTTCTTCTACATGAGATAGTTTACCCTACCCTGTCTTTCCCCATCTCCTCTTGCCACTTTCCTCTCTCACCTCATAATTTCATCCCTTGAGTATTCTCCCTTCCCAACAAATTCAACCTATGCCCTCTATCCATATATAACTGTAACCATATACACACACATTCACATATGTATTCATATGACCACACACCCTTCTTCCATTATTTTCATAGTGAGAAAGATATCATCAGTCACAGTTATTGCTTTTCCATATAGGAATGTAAATAGTTCAACTTTGATAAGTTCCTTTTGATTTCTTTTCCTGATTACCTTCTCAGGCATCTCTTCCTTCTTGTGTCTGGATGTCAAATTTTCTATTCAATTCTGGTTTTTTCCTCAAGAATGCTTGAAATTCCTCTATTCCACTGAATGACCATATTTTCCCCTGAAACAAAATACTCAGTTTTGCTGGGTAGGTGACCCTTGGGTTCATTCCCAGTTCTTTTGCCCTCTGGAATATCATATTCCATGCCCTTCTATCCCTCAGTGTAGAAGCTGCCAGGTCCTGGGCTATTCTGATTGTGTTTCCACAATTTTGAAATTGTTTCTTCCTGGCTGCTTGTAGTATTTTCTCCTTGATCTGGGGATTCTGGAACCTGGCTATAATATTCCTGGGAGTTTTCTTTTGGGATCTTTTTCAGGAGGTGATCTGTGGATTCTTTCAACCTCTATTTTGCCCTCTGGGTCTAAAACATCAGGGCAATTTTCCTTGAGAATTTCTTGAAGGGTGATTTCTAGGTTCTTTCTTTGATCATGGCTTTCAGGTAGTCCAATAATTTTTAAATTGTCTCTCCTGGATCTATTTTCCAGGTCAGTGGTCTTTCCCATGAGATATTTCACATTGCCTTCTATTCTTTCATTTGTTTGGATCTGCTTAACAGCATCTTGATTTCTCATAAAGTCATTAGCTTCCATTTGCTCCAGTCTAACTCTGAAGGAATGAATCTCCTCAGTGAACTTTTGAGATTCTTTTTCCATCTGGCAAATTCGACTTTTTAAGGCATTCTTCTCTCATTGCCCTTTTGGGCCTCCTTTGCCATTTGAGTTAGTCTATTTTTTAAGGTGTTGTTTTCCTCAGTCAGGCTGTTGACCCTCATTTCATACTTTTCCTGCATCCTTCTCATTTCTCTTTCCAATTTTTCCTCCACTTCTTATTTGATTTTTAAAGTCCTTCTTAAGGTCCTCTATGGCCTGCAACCCGCTCATGTTTTCCCCTGGGGCTTTTGGAGCAGGACTTCTGACCTCACAGTCCTTTTCCTGCTCTATGCCACCAAAATAGGAGTCTAGGGTTGCATTTTTCTGTTTCCTTTGCCTTGGCATGTTGCCACTTGATTGCTTGACTTTTGGGCTTGTTGCCACACTATGGTTTTAAGGCCAGATAGAGGAATTTTCGTCCCGAACGTGTGGGGGGCAACTTCCGTTTCTGGCAAGCTGTAAACTCACCCACGACTTCCACCCTAGATCACAATCCAGATCCAGGGAGGTTAAAGCAAGAGCGATTACCCCCCAAGACTGATCGCTGGATCTCCCTACAATTAATTGCAGGCTGGGAGCTGGAGCTGCCTCTGAAAACTACAAAATGGCGTGTCTCCTCAGTGGCTTCTAGCCCCCAGGGGAGGGAGCTGACGCATTCCCCAAATACTGGTCCCAAAGTCCATAGGACACTAACCTCTTACTTTGTCCTAGGCATGTCTATGTTGATAATTCTGGAGTCGCCACAGCTGCTGGTGTTCTGGGGTTCCTCCAGCCGGCTGCTGGCCCTGTCACCCTGGGGCTAAAACCTCGGCTCACGCGGACCTGGGTTCCGCTCGGCTCCGCTTCCTGTGCTCTGTGCTTTGTGTGCTGCCGGCTCCCAGACTGCTGTGCTGGTCCTTCCTGCAGGGCTGCTGGGCTTTCCTCAGCGGGAGGTTAGCTTCTCTGTGTCGTTCTGTGGGTGCTGGGGCACCAGAAGTTGTTCAGAGTCCCTTTTTACATAGTTTGGGGGGAATCTGGGGGCAGAGTGGCTTGGATGAGCTGTTTCTACTCCACCATCTTGGCTCCACCCCCTTGTTGTTGGATTTCAATAGAAATATATAAGAATGACTAGGATTTATGTGGGCTTATTTTATATCCTGGAACTTTCCTAAATTTATTTATTATCTCAAGTAGTTTTTTACTTGATTCTCTAAATATATCATAATATCTTCTTAGCTTAGTCTCTTGTTTGCCTAATTTGATTCCTTCAGTTTCTTTTTCTTCTCTATTTGCTACCGCTAACATTTCTAGTACCAAATTGAATAAGAAGGGTGATAGTAGACATCCTTATTTCACCCTCGATCTTGTTGGAAATGCTTCTAGCTTATCTGCATTACATATAATACTTGCTGATTATTTTAGATAGACACTACTTATTATTTTAAGGAAGGCTCCATTTATTCCTATACTTTGTGGTGTTTTTAATAGGAATAGATGTTGTATTTTGTCAAAAGCCTCTTCTGCTTCTATTGAGATAATCATATGGTTTCTACCAGTTTTGTTGTTGATATGATTGATTATACTGATAGTTTTCTTAATATTAAAGCATCCTTGCATTACTGGAATAAATCTTACCTAATCAAAGTGTATTATTCTCATGATAAGTTGCTGTAGTCTTTTTGCTAATATTTTATTTAAATTTTTTGCATCTATATCCATGAGGGAAATTGGTCTACAATTTTCTTTTCTCCATTTTGTCTCTTTCCTATTTAGGCATCAGTACCATATTTGTGTCATAAAAAGAATTTGGTAGGACTCCTTCTTCTCCAATTTTCCCAAATAATTTGTAAAGTATTGGAATCAAATGTTCTTTAAATGTTTGATAGAATTCTCTTATAAATCCATTTGGCCCTGGAGAATTTTTTCCTAGGGAACTTATTGATAGCTTGTTCAATTTCTTTTTCTGAGATGGAGTTAAGTAATTTACTTCCTCTTCAGTTAATCTGGGCAGCTTATATTTTTGTAAATATTCATCCATTTCTCTAAAATTGTCAGATTCATGGGTATATAATTGGGCAAAATAATTTCTAATGATTGTTTTAATTTCTTCTTCATTGGAGGTTAATTCACCATTTTCATTTTTTATGCTGGTAATTTGGTTCTTATTGAATCACAGGTTGTGTGTGTGTGTGTGTGTGTGTGTGTGTGTGTGTTTTCCTTGTTTACCTTTTTATGCCTCTCTTGAATCTTGTATTTGGAGATCAAATTTTCCATTGAGCCCTGTTTTTTTCATCAAGAAGCTCTGGAAGTCCCTTATTTCATTGAATGACCATCTCCTTGCCTGAAAGATTATGCTCATCTTTGCTGGATAGTTGATCTTTGGTTGCAATTTAAGCTCTTTTGCCTTATGAAATATATTCCAATCCCTCTGATCTTTTAATGTAGAAGCTGCTAGGTCCTGTGTGATTCTGACTGTAGCTCCATGATATTTGAATAGTTTCTTTCAGGCTGTTTTCAGTATTTTCTCCTTGACCTAATAATTCTGGAATTTGGCTACAATATTTCTTGGAGTTTTAAATTTGGGGTCTCTTTCAGGAGGTCTCTGGTGAAGTCTTTCAATAACTATTTTATCCTCTGGTTCTAGGACCTCAGGGCAGTTTTCCTTCATAATTTCTTGGAGAATGTTGTCCAGACTTTTTTTTTTCTCATCATGGCTTTCTGGTAGACCAATGATTCTTAGATTATCTCTCCTGGATCTGTTTTCCAGTTCAGTTGTTTTTCCAGATTCTGAGATATTTTACATTTTCTTCTAATTTTTCAGTCTTTTGGTTTTGTTTGATTCTTGATGCTCCGTAGAGTCATTAGCTTCAATTTGACTGATTCTAATTTTTAGTGAATTATTTTCCTTAGTTAGTTTTTGAAATTCCTTTTCTATATGTTCAGATTTTATTTTTAGGGAGGTATTTTCTCCAGTTAGATTTTGAACTTCCCTTCCCAATTCACAAATTTTACTTTTTTAAAGATTTGCTTTCTTCAGTGAGATTTTTTTCTAATTTGGTGATTGCAATTTTAAAAGAATTGGTCAATTTATCTTCCACCTTTCTAATTTGGCTTTTAAAATCGTTCTTGAGCTCTTCCAAAAATGCTTTCTGGGCTTGAGACCAGTTCATATTTCCTTCTGTGTTCTCAGGTATGGGTATAAAGTCAATGCAGTGCTCTGGATTTGGTTCTTCTCACTTACAATAATAAGATTCAATTGTTTTTCCTTTTGTTTTTCCAGATTGTTTCCTGTCCATTGTGATTGTTTATTTCCTGGCTTTTAAAATGGATTTCTGCTTCTGGGATACAGAGGGCTCTGACCCACACTTCTAGGGGCCTGGTTGTTGACTTTGTGTGCTGTAGCCTCTGGGTGTCTAGACTGAGGCCAAGGCCAGGACTTTCAGTGTTTCCCCTGGGTTACCCTGAGGCTCACAGAATAAGATGTAGGGGAGGGATGGTCTGGCCACTTCAGATTTCTGGCTCTGTGCCAGAGCTAGAGCTCAGGTAGGCTCAGCAGCTGCTGACTGGCACACTAGTATCTGCAGATTTCTTTGATTGTGCTAAGGCACACCTGGGCTTCTAGTGTTAGCACTTGCTGGCTCCACCCCCCTGGGCTTCAGGATCTCCAGCTGGTCAGCTGAGATGGGGCTTGTCTCTTGCCCTTCACTTCAGGCTCAGTACAGCCTCAGTCACATCCTTCCTGTAGGACTTCTAAGCCTACTGTTGGTTCTACTATTTCAGGATTTTATACTGGGGCAATAATCTCTAGGTATAGTGCAGGATTAGAGCAGCTAGGGTTTACTCCACCATGTTGGCTCCCAGAAGTTCAGGTAAATGATTTTTAAACATCCAGGCTGTGGGCTAATAGCCCCAGGTGGACCCTGGGCTTGTCTCTTACCCTGCTTGAAGAGATCCTCAGTCCTCTGGTGAGAGGTCTGCAAATCACCCCTGCAGTGGGTAGATTGGCTTGCTGGGGCTCACTCTGGCTCCACTGTGGTCTGGTCTCCAATTCAAACTGGTATAGCCACTGTGTGCTCTGTGCTCCCCCTGCCCACCAGTCCTATGTGGGTGCTTTCCTGGGCTGGGAATCTGCCACACTCCATCTCTCAGTGGCTTCTGTCATTCTAAAATCTGTTCAGATTCACTTTTTAGAGGTTACTGATGGAATTCATGGAGGAGTTTAGGTGAGTTCCTGCTTTCACTCCACCATCCACTCCTTCTCCCCACCCTCAGTAGGGTTCATTTATGGTTATTTCCCTTCTATTCTGAGGTTTTTCATTTCATGGTTACACACACACACACACACACACACAAGTGCATACACACAGATACACACACATATATTTTACTCTATAATACTTATTCATTATATTGTTTCCTCTTTTAATTTATTCCCCTTTTCCCCCCAGTCTGTTGGTATTTCTGGACGGTTTTCCTTGTGGTTAATTCATTTTTATACCTTCTTTGTGGTTTGTTATTCTTTTTTTTCCATTTATACATATTTTGCTGTTTCCAAGTAATGAAGGAGAATTTGGCTTAGACCTGACCTCTTATAACACCTTTTAGCTGAAACTCAAATAGGATTTTTTTTATCAAGACCTCCTATAACACAGTTAATGTCTCACTCAGTATCCATATTGTAGGCTCTTAAAATTTCCTGCCCCTAGGTCCGAATATTTAATACGAAATCTTCCACAGCTACAGAAAAAGTAATTAAAAGTGTATGCTCTCCCACTGAGGAGTTAGTAGTGTTATCTTTATTTACAAAGGCTAGCGCATATTCATAGGACAGCTAGGTGGCGCCATAGTGCACAGAGGGCTGAGCCTGGAGTCAGGAAGACTCCTCCAGTTCCAATCAGGCCTCAGACACTTACTAGCTGTGTAACTGTGGGCAAGTCACTTAACCCTGTTTGCCTCAGTTTCCCCATCTGTAAAATGAGCTGGAGAAGGAAATGACTAACCACTCCAGTGTCGTTGCATAGAAGATCCCAAATGGAGTCATGAAGAGTTGGACACAACAGAAATGTCTAAACAACAAAACACATATGTTTATAACAGTAGCTCAAGAGAACTTCCCTTACAATAACCCTGTGAGGTAAATAGCGTAAATATTACTATCACTATTTCACAGATAAAAAAAAAATTAGACTCGGTTTAAGTTATTTGTCTAGGATCATAGTGTCCTTTTTTTTTCTTAAACTAAAAATCTCTCATGATATGAATGAGTAATGTAGCACTATTCTCTGCCTTTCTGACTTAAGGATGGGGCCATGAGCTCCAAACCTTCCGTTTAAGGAGGGAGCTCTTCTCAGAAGATCTCATTCCTTATCCAACTGCACTACTTGAGGACTTTTCTGACTCCTCCCCAACCCTCACTCCACCTGCCCTGTTTCTCAGCTTCCTCTTGTGCATTGACTTTCCCCTTTAGATTGTTAGCTCCTTGAAGGCAGGGACCATCTTTCTTTTTTCTCATTTGTATCCCCAGGGCTCAGCATGGGGCCTGGTAGTAGCAGGGGTTTAATAAATGTTTATTGACTGACCTGCAGATATCTTTTGGTTTTCCCATCACCTTTATTTACTGTCATATCCCTCTTTTCTCCTCTTGAAACAAGGAATAAAAAAAGAAAAAAAAACCCACTTTACCAAATGATCCACTGAGTCTGACACTGACAGGAAGTGAAAGATTCCACATCCATATCTTCTCTGTGACTGAACTTGGTGATTTTAATATAAAACATTGAGTTTAATTTTATTTTATCCATCTGCATTGCTGTAACCATTGTACATATTGTTTTCCTGGTTCTGTTTACTTCATTCTGCATCAATATGTATATATCCTCCCTTGCTTCTCTGAATTCATAGCCATTATTTTCTACACCACAGTAATATTTTGTTATATTTATATACCATATTTTGTTTAGTCATTCCACAGCTGATGCAGAACTTGATTTCCAATGCTTACTATCACAAAAAGTTACATAGTGTCTTGTTCAGCATTACATAACTACGAATTGTTAGAACTAGAATTATCCCTGGCTTGTGACTTTTTGCAAATCACTTCTCTAGGCCTCAGTTTCCTTGTCTGTAAAATGACTACATGATTTCTAAGGTCCTTTCCCGCTTGATCTAAAAATCTTATAATCCTAGAGTGAGCATTAACAACCTACCCAATTTTAGCCACAGTCTGGTAAATTTGTTCTAAAACTAAGCCAGGCACATAAATCCAAGGGGATCCTAAGCATATATCAATTGCAGATATTGAACCCTAGGGCTTTCATCATCTTAGATGAGACATTGGGGAACAAGGAAAGTTCTGTCTGAATGAATCAAAATTCTACAGAAGGAAGAAGTGGAATGTGTTGTGTGGGAGTAGAAGGAGGAGGTAGGGAGGAGCAAATCCGAGCTGATCTAGAATTACCTGCTTGTTTAAGGATTCTTTAAATTGTTGTCCATTCAGGCTCCGAACAGACTAGCCCAGGGCACTTCTGGCAAAGATGGCAACATGAAAGCTTCAAGTTGAGCCCAGTTCCCCTCAGAAATGCCTCAGAAAAGACTTTAAAAGCTGCCAGATGAAGCAACAAGCCAATAAAACCAAAGGGAAACACTAGTCAACTCCTTTACCCAGCCCAAGACTTCACAAGAGGAGAGCAGGAAGAATGCAGGCACTCAGGTTGGAGATATGCCAGGGAGGCCTGAAGCCAGCATGATCTCTGGTATCTCTGGTGAATGGGGCCTGAAGCCAGGAAGAGCTCAGTTTCTGCCTGTCAGAGCCAAATCAGGGGGAAAACACAGCTCCAGATCTGTGGCAGAGGGCAAGGAAATGGAGACAGGGAAGAGGCACTTTTTGCTGCCTTTGCTGAGGCCCTCCAAGAGGACTGAAGTCAGTACAGATATCTTGTCCAGGCCTGTCACAGCTGCAGCAGAAGAGGAGGCTAGTTTTCAGTGGGTGACTTAGTACAAGAAGATAAAGAAGAGATAGAGTGCCAGAGCTCTCAAGGAAGCCAGTAGCCTGCGCAGACTCCAATGTCTCGTATCGTGCTAGGACTTGTCAGTGCTGTGGCAGGGGACTGAGCCAGTTCCCAGTTCATGACTGAGACAAAGGAGAAGATGAAGATGGGACTGAGGCCAATGACTGTCTTGGGCTCCCAGGAGATGAAGCCTGGGAGTGAGGCAGAGGGTAGGACCTGAGTTCATCTCTGGGTCCTCCTCTCTGTTTCAGGCCAGGTCTGCAGAATGAAGCAGTAAGGAGAAATGGACACAGTCATCCAGCCCAGGACTGTGGCAAGGCAGTGAGTGCCAGGGTTATCCAGACTCTAGAGGAGACTGACAGTACCAGGACGTTGCCACTCCAGCCAACAGAGCAAGAGTTTGGTCCATAGCATCCCAGTGAGCTAAAAGGTCAAGAACCAAACACAAAATAAAAAAATACTTCCATAAGCATAAATAGGATTCTTAAGGGAAAAAAAAGCTAGACCACAAGAACTCTATGGGTAGATTGGAAAAAGTAAGCAAGAAACCTAAAAGAGAAATTATAATGCTTGAGGGGAAAGATGAAAGGAAAATAAATTGCACGGAAGAGAAGTTAGAAAATATTATTCAGGTATTATTTGAAAAATAGAGCGGATAAAATTTAATGAGACATTAAGAAAAATTACAACAAAGTCAGAAAACTGAAAAATTAGAACAAGTGATATATATATATATATATATATATGTGTGTGTGTATGTATGTATGTATATATGTATGTATGTATACATACTATCAAAAACAACTGCCCTAGAAATCAAGTCAAGGAGAGGTAATTTAATCATCACATTCCCTTAAAAAATGACCAAGAAAAAAAAAAACTGGTTACTATATTTCAAGGAATCATGAAAGAAAACAGTCAAAAACTATTAGAACCAGAGGGTGGTGTGAAAATATAAAGATTCCACTGGTCACCTACTGAAAGAAGCACCAATTGAAAAAAACCATAATATACCATATAATAACACACCCACTGAAACAGTGGTATCACAGTCAGATAGAAGTGGATCCCTGTGGGCCACAAACTGATTTAGAAAGCCACAAATCAACATTCTGTGTGCTGTATCTCATTTTCATTTTTGTTGAACATTTCCCAATTGCATTATAATTTGGCTTAGTCTGTGCCTGGGAGTTCTGTGGTAGCATGACTACCCATGAGTCATAAATTGGACATCTCTGTTGGAGGACAAAAAATAATTGCTTCGAGGTACAGTAAGAAAAGGTTAAAGTATGAAGGATCAGAGTCAAGATCCTCCAGTCAAGTCACACAAAGACTATACTGCAACTACTTTAAAGAAAAAGAAATCTTGGAATATGGTACAGCAGAAGGCAAAAGAAAAAGATATACAACAAAGACTTGTTTATCCTGCAAAACTGAGATAATGCTATTGAGGGAAAAAACCAACCTTTCATGGAATTTCATGGATTCATCCATGATGCAAAGCCTAGGATTGGGAAGAATCTTTGAAATGTAAATATAATAAACAAGGGGGAACTACACAAGTAAATAGATTTGAGCAATTGGACAAGGCTAAAGGAAGAATTACATTCTAATAGGGGAAGAAGAGAAAAGTGTCCCTTCAAAATTCCATTGTCTTCAAACATCCTTTACAGAATGAAGAAAGAAATATAAACACAGAGGTTGGGTGTGGTTTTGTTCTGTTTTGCTAGTTTTAAGAGAAAAAAGAAAAGGAATCAGGGAAAGGAAGAGGAGAGGGGAGGAAATCACTCTTTCTCATAATTAGAGCTTCCTGGGAAAAGAAAACATAAGCATGGAGATTATGGAAGGGTTAGGATCAGGGTGATTTTATGAGCCTTACTTTTATCTGAACTATGAAGGGTTAAATAAAACACATGGAGTTTGGTATAGAAGTACATTTTACAATAGGAAAAGAGACAAGGACAGGGAAAAGGAAGACAGGTGTTTATAAAAGAAAAGATTATTGAAAAAGATTATTCACATGCAAAATCGACTTCAACCATAGAGAGCAGATCATAAAAAGGCCACCAACAATCTGAGTGAAGAGAAGAGGGGCAGAGTAGTAGGATCAAACTATTCCAGTAATGGATTTCCCTTAATCCCATTGCCTTTCTTCCTCACGTTTTTTTTCTTTATAAAGACTAGGCAAGGGGCAAAGAGAGTAAAAATTGCAAGATGATATAATGACATAATGGCCAGAGTGACACAATAATTATATCATGAATGTGAACAAGATTAACTCCCCCATAAAACAGAGGAAAGTAGCAGAATGGATTAGAAAGCAGAATCCCCAAACATGACGCTTACAAGAAAGACATTTGAAACAAAGGTTCACATAGGTGAAGATAGGGACTGGAGGAGAATTTATTCTGTCTCAGGTGAATTTTAAAAAAAGCATAAGTGGCAATCATGACGTCAGATAAGGCAAAAGTAAAAAAAAAAACATGTAAAAAAAGTAAAAATAAAATAAATAAAAGAGATAATCAGTAAAGCTATGCTATATTTAAAGGTACCAGATAGAATGAAATATTTTCATATTTATTATGTATGCACTGAATGGTGTAGTATTTAAGAACTTAAGAGAAAAAGTGAAAGAGAACTTATCAGAGGATTTGGGTTCAAATTGTGTAAAATTGTAAGCCAATAAAACTAATGTATTGAATGAATGAATATTCAAAAAATTTAAATGCCCATATTAACTAATTCTTAGAAAAAGAAATTGAATAAGCCACATATTAATTCCCAAAGACTATGGCTGATTTATAAGTGATTTTATCAAAATTCAAGGAACAAGTGATTCTAATAGTACATAAACTATCTGCAATAATAAAGATGTCCTACTGAACTCCCCATATGAAACAAACATAGTATTGCTACCCAAATACAGTATTGCTACCCAAACCCAGGGAATAAAAAGACATAAAGCATGGATTAGTATTTCTTATGAATATTGATTTAAATATTTATTTAAAATTAGCACAGAGACTCCAGCAATATATTTTAAAAGTTATACACTACAATGAACTTGAATTTATACCAGATATCTAGGGTTGGTTTCTTTATTAGGAAAACTAAAAACACAAAAACTAGAACAATAATAAAAACATATACATCGTGACTATCAATAGATGCATAAAAGTATTTGACAAAATATATCTTTCTATGTTAAAAAACTTAGTAGCATAAGAATAAATGGATTTTTCCTTTATGTTATAAATAGTTCCTAAGACCAAGAGCTAGCATTATAGTTACTAGAGAATGCAGTAATATCATGGGTAAAACAAAAATATCCATTGTTACTACTATTATCTGATATACTTTTAGAAACATTTGCCATTATAATAAGACAAAGAAATTGAGGAAAGAAAATTATCACTTTTTACAGATGATTGGATGGTTGACTTAGAACATATTAGGGATTCAACTCAAATTTATTAAAGCAACTCATGATTATTTCAATAAAATAGCACATAATACTCACAAAAATCATCAGCTTTTCTGTATATCACCTATAAAACCCAGCAAGAAGGGATAGAAAAATAAATTTCACTCAAAATAACTATAGAATGTATAAATTCTTGGAGTCTACCTTGCAGGACATATGTGGGCCATTTTGGAAAGCAATTTGGAATTATGTCCCCAAAGCTATTGAATATTCTTTGACTAATAATAGTACTACTAGATCTATATCCCAAGGAGATCAAAGAAAGAAGAAAAGGACTCATAAGTACCAAGTATTTATTCACAGCCTTTTCTCTAATGCAAATAATTAGAAATTGAGAGGGTGATCATCATTTGGGGAATGGCTAAAATATAATATATGGATGCAATAGACTACTAGACTACTATAAGAAATGATAAAGAGAATGGCTTCAGAGATACATGGGACATCAATTGGGGAATGGCTGAACAAATTGTAGTATATTAATGTAATGCAATACTATTTCTTTGTAGGAAATTATGAGCAGGAAGACTTCAGAAAAACCTTTAAAGACTTACATGAACTGATGCTGAGTGAAGTAAACAGAACCAGGAGAACATTGTACACAGTAACAGCAACATTGTATGCTGACTAACTTTGATAGACTTACTTTTTCTCAGCAATGCAAAGATTTAAGACAACTCCACATACAGTCCACATACAGAAAAAGCACTATGGAATCTGAATGCAGATCAAAGTATATTTGCTCTCTTTTTTTGGTTTGTTTCTTCTTTCTCATGGTGCCTCCCATTGGTTCTACTTCTTTACAACATGGCTAATGTGAAAATATGTTGAATATGAATGTATATGTATAGCCTATATCAGACTGCATGCATCTAGGGGGGAGAGGAAGTAGGAAGAGAAAACTTAGAACTCAAAATTAATTAATTAAAAGATACATGGGAAAACTTGTATGAACTGATTCACAATGAAGTGAGCAGAACTAGAACAATTTATGTAATAATAGAAATATTGTAAAGACAGACAATTCCTAAAAACTTAGCAACCCTCACCAACATAATAATGGACTACAATTCCAGAGGATTAAAGATGAAGCATGCTGCCTATCTCTTGATGGGACTCAAAGAATTAAGATGTATTTTGGAGGGGCATGGCCAATATGGAAGTTTATTTTGCCTGACTAAACATATTTGTAACAGGGTTTTTGTTTTTCTTGCTTTCTAAATTGGGGAGCAGGGTTGTAAAAGGAAAAAACATATCAATCTGAAAATAAAATAAAATAAAATTTAAAGAAGACATATTTAGAAACAATACAATTACAAAACACTCTTTAAACAAAGAAAGACAAATAATTGGAGAGATATTCATGTCTCATTGTTGGGAACATGCAAATGTAATAAAATGGTAATGCTGTCTAAATTAATTTATCATAATATTCAAACTAGCAAACGACCAAGAGAGAATAACAAAATTCATTTGGAGGAAGAAAAGGTCAAGAATCTCTAGGGGAATCATGAGAAAACATGAGAAAGAAGAGTTCCTAGAAGCATACTCTACTCAAAAGACACTATGAGGCTGAAATCATCAAAACTACAGGCACAGCCCTGGAAGACATAAGGTAAACAAGTTCCAGGAGCAGAAGAACATATTAGCATACTGTTCACCAGACTCAAGGTCACTACTTACTGGTTTTAGGTCTTCCTATTCAATAAAAACTACTGGGAAAATTAGAATGAAGTCTAATAGAAATTAGGTTGAGCCTAACACCCCCACACCACATACCACAATAAGCTCCAAATAGATATATAACATAGATATAAAAAATCATATAAAAAATTAGAGAAGAAAAGGATGTTTAACAATGATTGATAGAGGAGAATTTATTGTCTAAACATGGAATAGAGATGATCATAAAAGAAAAAAATATCAAGTTCTATTACATGGAATTGAAAAGCTTCCCCCCCCCCCAAAAAAAACACCCCACATTCAATGCAGTTAGAATTAGAAGGGATAGAAGCAGCTAGGTGGATAGAGCATTGGCCCTGGAGTCAGGAGGACCCTGAATTCAAATATGGCCTCAGACATTTGACACTAGCTGTGCAATCCTGAGCAAATCACTTAACCACAATTGCCTTCTCTTCCTTCCCCTCCCCTCCCCCCAAAAAAAGAATTAGAAGGGATACAGTTCACTGGGGAAGTTTTGCAGCAGATTGCTTTGATAATAGTTTGACATTTAAGATATATTTGTAATTTATACAAATCTATACAACCAAAAGCCATTGTCCAATAAATAATTAGTCAAAAGCAATGAAAATGTAGTTTTTAAGAGAAGAAATGAAAGCTATCAGCAACCACATGAAAAATGAAATACATATTAAAATATTTCCTTATATTCCACCTAATATTCATCAGACTGGCAAAGGAAACAAAAGAGGTAAATGGCAATTGTTGGAGGGATTATAGGAGGATGAACATACTTACATATTGTTGGTGCTGTGAATTGGTCCAAACACTGGAGAGTAATTTGGAATTATATTCTTAAAATCATCAAATTGTGCATACTTTTTGAAATAATAATTATTTACTCATAATCTGTTGTCATTCCACCTCTCCTAGATCTCAACATTGTTTTGCATCTCAACATTGTTCTTCCTCTTCATCACAATGTCCAATCCCTCCATCTCTTACTTTTTTCCCAGTTTACTATCACTGCATTGGCTACACTCACCTCCCTTTCCCATCTTGAAGTGTTTGGTGAAACAATATAACTCTACATTGTCCTCTCCTCTAATGTCCATTGCCCCTTATCTTATTTGGCTGTTTGCCATCAAAAGCATCAATCTTGGATTTCTCCCAAGTTGTCTTCACCCCTACTCAAGTGGTGCTGAACAAAGCCAGAGAAAATCATGAAAACATGCTGACAAGATCTATTGACAATTTATATTAAATAATTTCACCTAGAGGCAGCTAGGTGGTACAATGGAAAGAGCACTGGGTTTGGAGTCAGGAAGACTTGTCTTCTTGAGTTCAAATCTAGCCTCAGACACTTATGAGCTATGTGACCTTGGGCAAGTCACTTCACTCTATTTGCCTCAGTTTCTTCATCTGTAAAATGAGCTGGAGAAGAAAATGACAAACCACTCCAGTATCTTTGCCAAGAAAACCCCAAATGGAATCATGAAGAGTTGGACATGACTGAAAAACAATCAAACACACACAATCTCAACTGGGTCTTCACAATGGCAATGCAGTCATTTTGTACCTCCATAATCAATTTGCTATCCTACTTTACTACCACAGAGATTCTTCTAAAAGTTTTCACTCCAATTTGAACCTCTCAATACACTCCCTTTCCCCCACTTACTGAGTTGAAAACCTTTTCTCATATTTCACTGAAAAAAATTTGGACCATTCACTGAGAGCTATCTCTTTTGCCTGTCCTCTTCATTTCACATCAGTCAGACTCCCTCTGCTACTATCTCCTTCACCCATGGCTTAAGTCAAGAGGTGGCTGGCCCTTTTCTTCATCAAGACAAACACCTCTACATGCAGAAATGATCCCATTCCATCCCATTATATCCCATCTTCTCTGGCAGATTGCACCTTCTAACATGCTGTTCTATCACTTATTTTCAATGTCTTCCCGTTTACAGGCTTCTCTACCATTTACAAACACACCCATGTCTCCCTCTTTCTCAGAAATCCCTTGACTGTTTCATCCATCCCTACTAGCTATCATCCTATATCTCTTCTCCCTTGCCTTCCCCACTAAGTCTTAGAGAAGTCAAATTATCTTCCTTGCATTAGGACAATCTAGTTCACCTCATTTATGTGTAGAAACATCTAATTTCACAGGCTTATTAATGTCTTTTTTGACTTATGGGCCTTCCCAAGTTATAACTGATACTCTCCAAGGATTGTATGAGAGAGTTCTTAATGGTTTGCTGGAATCCATATATTTTGCCTCCATTCATTTGATATTTAAATTGTACAAACTTATGGTAGTTTTCGGTTAATGGTGCACGGTCAAGCTCTGAAGGCCAAGAAGCAATTGCATTTTCAGGTAATGTTACATGGTCAGGCTATGAAATTGCTGCATTATTTATTAATTATTGATTTTAAATTGTATCTAATCACTGGAATCAGTACTTAGGAATTATTTTGATTTCAAAGACAGTTTGTCCATTTAACATTAGAGTCTATAAGAGAGTTTGACTTCTTTATAAGAATAACTTCCAAGTTTTTCTGGACTACAACTTGGACTCTTGCCCCAGATGGGAGGAGGTGAGGGTGTGAGGGGAGGGGTGGTAAGGATGAATTCCTGGAGGAATAAGATGGTTATAAGCTAAGGGTTGCTCAACACCTGACTTACCAGAAAATGTTGATTAACTCTGTTGTCATGAGTCTTGCAAATCCCCTCCTATAAATCAGGCTAAATATAAGCCCACCCTACACCCTTACCAACTATATAAAAGACTGCTCTGATGCATCTTTGGCCACTGAGATGCTTTGGGGATCTCACTTATTGGCAACTGCTAGTTTTGCAAATAAATTATCATGCTTGGAAACTTTGTGTCTCAGTTTCTCATTATCATAGATATTTATTACAATAAAGCTCTGACTTGATCACTTGGCCAAAAATCTGAGAAGATTAAGATATTCACCTAAACTAGTAACCATGTCAAAAAAAAAGAAATAAGATTTATCTGCTGTCCTCTATTCTTGATGAAGTCAAATAAGCATTATTTCCTTTTCTTAATGCACACAAGCCACCTTTTAAATAATATATTCTAGAATTTTGACAGCAAAGTAAAGTTATTTTGGCTAATCTTTAGAGGTTTATATTTTTTCTGTGGACAGCCAGGTGGTGAAATGGAGAGAGTGCCAGGCCTGGAGTCAGGAAGATTCATTTTTCTGAGTTGAAATCTGACCTCAGACATTTACTAGCTGTGTGACCCTGGGTAAGTCACTTGATCCTGTTTGGCTCAGTTTCCCTCACCTATAAAATGATCTGGAGAAGGAAATGGTAAACCACTCCAATATCTTTGCCAAGAAAACCCCAAACAAGGTCACAAAGAATCAGATATAACTGAAATGACTGAATAGCAATATTTTTATTTTGATGGAAATCAAGGCATTTCTCATTTATAGCTTTGTTGTACCCTCTTATTCTCACTATTTCTCAAAGATCACTGAGAGTATTCAGTAATAACATATTCTTGAGTTTTTCTGGTACCTTGAGCTATAGTTTGTTCAGTCCTAGTAACTTGTCCTCATGCAGAGTAGTTAGTTAGCATCTATCTTACCCTCATTTCACTTATCACAGGTCTTAACTCCTTGTCAGTTATTTTTTTGTTCTGTCCTTCAAAGTCAGAAGATAATTCTCCTCAAAAGAAGAAACAAAAGCAGAATGAGGATTGAGTAATTCTGCCTTCTCTCCATCATAAATGACCATTGCCCCACCTGTCCCTCGGGTATTTTTCTTGCTCCCAATAATAGTCTTTAAAAAAATTCACTTTTTGTTGTCCTTAGCATTCAGCAGCAGCTTTGGCTCATGCTAAGCATTAGTGCTCTTGCCAATATTTTTCTCCCTGGTAAAATGTAAATTCCTTGAGGGAAGAAGTTGTGTCTCTTAAAATATTTGTTTTCCTGAACCATTGCATAATGCCTTGCACATAGCAGTCATTTAATATTTCTTGGATTGAACTAAAGTGTTATAGGACCATGTGACTCTTGTATTCCCTCTTTTTCCCCCATTTCCATTGCCTGCCCTTATTTCCATCTTTTGTATTTAAAAATTATATATGTGTATATATGCATGCATGTTTATAGATATATATACACCTATATATGCATGCGTGTATACATGTGTATATTGAGTTGTGGCTGGGTCTCTCTAACTCACCAGACTGAAGTAAAGCTGCCACTCACTGGTTTGATTCTGATGCTAATTGGTGCAGAAGCTTTGACCTGCTCTGTTTTTGACCTGGGACATTTTACTCCTCCTTAGGCAAAGGGACCCCTCACTTTTGGGGAGAGGAGGTGTTATCATATTGGTGTTAGCCTTAGCATAGACATTCAATCAGCTTGGCACACTGCAGCTTAAAACTCTCAAGCCCAAGTGGTTCACCATCCTCTACCTCCCCAGTAGCTTGGATTACAGTTATGCACCTCCACAACTGGCCTAAGTATGTCTTTTAAAAATCTAAGTTATCTCAATGTTGTTTTAATTTGCATTTCTCTAATCAATAATGATTTAGAGCATTTTTGGTGGAATTGTGAACCAATCCAACAATTTTGGAGAACAATCTGGATTTATGCCCAGAGAGTTATTAAACTGTCTATACCCTTTGACCAGCAATACCACTACTTGGTCTATTTCCAAAGATGATTAGGGAAAAAGGAAAAGAACCTATATGTTTTAAAATGTTTATAGCAGTTCTCTTTGTGGTGGCAAAGGACTGGAAATTGCAGGGATGCCCATCAATAGGTGAATGGCTAAACAAGTTGTGCTATATGATCGTGATAGAATACTACTGTGCTATAAGAAATGATGAGCTTGGGGACGGCTAGGTGGTGCAATGAATAGAGCACAGGCCCTGGAGTCAGGAGGACATGAGTTCAAATCTGGCCTCAGACATTTAACACAAAACTAGCTGTGTGACTTTGGGCAAGTCACTTAACCCTGATTGCCCTACCTTCCCCCATCCAAAAAGCAAAAAGAAAAATTAAAAAAATTAAAAAAGAAATGATGAGCTCAATGATCTTAAAAAAAAACATGAAAAGACTTGCATGAAATAATGAAGAGCAAAATGGGTAAAGCCAAGAGAATACAATATTATTTTAAGAATGGTTTTGAGTGAATAAGTCATTTTGGGTAATATAAATTTTACCCAAATTAACTATAAAGGACATGTGAAGAAAGAGGCTATTTGCACCCAGAGGAAGAACTGATAAATAAAAGTATGTATAGAATAATTTTTCATGTATATACCTATTTGTCCCTAATGGTAGCCATCTCTAGGGTGAGGTGGGGGAGAGAAGAAAAAAGGGAAATTTACATGATAATTTTATTATATATTTGAAGGGAATAGCAAGCTGTACACAATAGATTCAGAATCTCAAGTGCAGTTATCTTTTTTGTTGTACTATGTTATGGAAATGCTTCTTTTATTCCATAAATTTAAAAAAATAAAAATAAATTGGAGTCATCTGTCCATTCATGGTGATCTTTTAAACAGGGTTCCTGTTTTCTATCCCACTAGCATTGTTTGTGGTTTCAGAGTTTCATTCTTAAAAGTTTCCCATCTTTCTTGTTTGGACTTTATAGATTTGTAAACCATGGGATTCTACTTATCCTTTCCTCTGAACCTTTAGAAGACTACACTCTCCCCAAATTTGGAGCATGTATCTGAATATTTCTGATTTTCCTTCTCTATCACAAATTCTAAGATGGAGTGGCCACTTCTTTCTAGGATTCCTGTCATTTGTTTTAGCAACCACTTCCTACTTCTGAGTGAGAATCTAGTTTAGAATAAGACTTGCCCTTGTCATCTCCTCCACATTTTGAAGAACGAAGTCTTAATTAAAACAAGTCAAAAAGATCAACTGCTCTGCTTTTGGCAGAGACAGAGACTGATATACAGACATAGAAACAAAGACAGAAATAAAAAGAGAAAGAGATAAAGAGAGAAAAAAGAGAGGAGACAAGAGACAGGAGAAAGAGAGAGACAGACAGAGACAGAGAGACAGAGACAGAGACAGAGAGAGAAACTTCCCCAGATAATCCAGATCATTGAAATCTTACTTCACTACTATATCCCTATACCAGATTTGTGATCTCTTTCACAAATTCATCTGGTTTGTTTTTTTTTTCCTGTCTATATGGTTTTCATGGTTTACACCTTTGATTTTGTGGTTTTATTTCTGAATTCACTGATCCTCCACTCTGTTCTGATTTCTTCAGTTTTATCCACACAAGAGAGTATATTTTTAAGACTTTCACTTTCACTTTAAATTCTGTTGTTCCTTTGAAATAAAATACAGCTGGACGTGTGTCAATCATGAGTCTCTTCCCACCAAATCTCAGAGAGGTCAAATTATCCTTCCTGCCTTAGGAAAATCTCGTTCACTATTCTATCTATCTTTCTATCTATCTATCTATCTATCTATCTATCTATCTATCTATCTATCTATCTACCTATCTCTGACTTTACCAGTTTGTTGATGTTAATTACTGAGACTTTCATTCAATTTTCTCCATCCCATGTTAAAACTCATACTCTCTGTATACTATTTCACTTGACAGATATAGGGAGACACTTCTTCCTCCTCTTCTACTTTCAGTTTAAAGTTTTCTTAATCAGATTCATAGGACTTCAAAAAATATATAAATTTACCAGCCTTCCTTAGGTACACTTACTTCATCCCTAATAAAAAATTTAAATCCTTTTTCTGGCACTTACTAACTGTAGGACCTTGGGCAAATCAATTAATTTTTGTGTCTCAGGGGGATAATGATAGAACCTACTTACCAGGGATGTTGTGAGGATCCATTGAGTTAACATATATGTAAAATGTTTTGCAAGCCTTAAAGGGTCATATAAATGTTAGTTGTTATTTCCATTTCTATTCTGTGGCAAAAAAAAAATATCTCGATCCCATTCTCAGAGTCCATCTTCTAAACCAATAGTTGACATCCAAAATCTGCCTTGTTTTCTGAAGCCTCTGTAATCAGTAGGTAGCAGTGATTAAAAAAAAATCCACCACCCCTACCCCCAAAGTTTTCAATTTCTTGCCCAGATCTTCAGAATTCCCTCTGGCACTTTTTAAAGAATTCTCCTGGTGATATCATTTGTTGCTATGGGAATCACCAGGCATGGGTAGAGGTTGTCAGGTTTGACAGGTTTTAGGGGGCTTGTCCTCACATTTCAGATGCATGCCCTCAGGAAGACAACAGACCACTCTGTTGTTCAGGTCAGGTAAATAATTAGCTGCTTTGGTAACCCACAGCAGAGAGTAAAAAACATCACTACTCAGTACTTCTTCTGGCTATTACTAGACAACAAGAGAAGTGTGGTAGAGTTGTGAGAGCACTGGTCGTGGAGCCAGAAAACCTGGGTTCAAATCCTGCCTCTGATTTTTAATACTATGTGGCCTTGGGTAAGTGACTTCACCTTTCTGGGTTTATCTCACTTAACCTCCATTTGTTGAGAAGATAGTGTCTGAGAATGGCATATGGATTTTCTTTTTCTTTTTTTTTTGCCACAAAATAGAATATGGAAATAATAGCTAGCCTTTACATAACACTTTGAAAGTGGCACTTTAGGGGAGGCTAGGTGGCACAGTGAATCTGTGGCTGGCCCTGGAGTCAGGAGGACCTGAGTTCAAATCCAGCCTCAGACACTTGACACAAAACTATCTGTGTGACCTTGGGCAAGTCAATTAACCCCAATTGTCCTACCTTCCCCATTCCAAAATGCAAAAAAAAAAAAAAAAATGGCACTTTACATATGTTAACTCAATTGATTCTAATAACATCCCTGAGAGGTAGGTGCTCTCATCATCCCCATTTTACAAATGAGGAAATCAAGTCACAGAGACCATAAGTGACTTGACCAAGGTCACACAGCTAGGGGTTGTTCATCCTTAATTTTCAGAGAGGACCAATGATACCACTAGGTGATGTCTTGACACTCTCATGAAGTGCATTTGTGAGGCAGAGTGGCATAAAGTCATCAGCCTCACTCTATCTGAATCACTGAAGCCTAGGGGCTAGACAAAAATTAAGATGAGTAGCAATAGCCTGGGGTGTAGTGGGTGACCTTGGTATCTTCCACAGCTGACCAAGTTCTAAGCGCTTCAAAGTGGCACTCCATTTCAATCACCTTCGTGGGCATAGGAACAAATGGTTCTCATCCACCCATTCCACTGGGGAAGGTCTTCACATACTTGGGGTAGACCTCCCCCTAACTCACCCTAATGGGTTTGAGGCCTATGTTACCCTCAATCTAGTTTAGCCTGTCTGCCAAGATGGTTTTACCATGGACACCAAGGTAGAAGATCGGTCCTGAAAAGAGTGTGGCAAGATCTCACACCAGAGGTGCTAGTCCTCCTGGACACCCCATACACAGCTACTAAGTATTAGTGGAATAAATTCTAGGGAGGAAGTGTACCTAAGAAAGGCTGATAAATTTATATATTCTTAAAGTCTTGTGAATCTGATCCAGAAAGTTTTAAACTAAAAATAGAAGAAGAGGAAGCATCCCCCAATATCTGCCAAATCAGATAGTATAGAGAGTATCAGAGATAACATGGGAGGGTATTCAACTAGATTACTTCTGAAATCCCTCTCTGTTCCAGATCTGTGATTCTGTGACAACTCTCCTGGTGGTAGCTGTGGATCATCATTCCTTAGAGAACAAGAAACTTCTTTTTCCCTCTAAGGATCTGGCTCCTCTCTCTATAGGAAGGCGCGTACACACACACACACACACACACACACACACACACACACACACCACATATACATATATGTAATAAAACTTTTAATGTTTGGTATATCTTTTTACTTTCCATCTCAGAGTTATATTCCCTGATCTTCCACCATGCTGAGAAGGGTTAGGATTCACTTCTGCCTCTTAAGATTCTTATTCTTGTTTGGGTTTTTTTTTTTTTGCTTTTTTTTTTTGGAAGGCAATTGGGGTTAAATAACTTGCCCAAGGTCACACGGCTAGGTTTTTGTTTGTGTGTGCGTTAAGTGTCTGAGGCTGGAACCAAACTCAGGTCCTTCTGACTCCAGGGCCAGCGCTCTACTCACTGTGCCACCTAGCCGCCCCCTCTTGTTTGTTTTTTTAATCTATAAAACATTTCTTCCATTTTCTTAATGAAGACTTTATATTGACCTAACCATCCAAACAAACAAAACAAAGTGGATGAAACATACTGGCTAGAAAAATATCAGGGGTGGGGAACTTGCAGCCTGGAGGCCACATGTGGCCTAGCTCTAGGTCCTCAAGTACGGCCCTTTGAATCCAAACATCGTAGAACAAATCCCCTTAATAAAAAGTTTCATTCTGCAAAACTTGGACTCAGTCAAAAGGCCACACCCAAGAACCAAGAGGGTCACAGGTAGTCTCCCCACCCCTGCTAGATTATAGCATGTAGCTAAGTGATGAGCCCATCATCTCACAAATACTGAATGGATGTTATAGATGACAGTGACCTGGGCCTAGAATTGAAAAGAAGGAAGAGATTGGAGTGGATTTTATTTGACAAACTGCATAGCACTTTCAATGATCTCAAGTTGTTCACAGCCACAAAAGCTATTTCTTTAACAGCATTAATTAATTAATATTTAAAAATATTAATTGTTCCAGTGATGTTCTATGGCTTATGATCTGAGAAAAATCAGAAAATTATAAGTGATCCAAATAGCAATGGAAAGACATGTAGTGGGCACAAGTAGGCTACAGCATATGATCAAAAATGACTTGTATATGAGAAGCATTGCAAAAGGTTGTCAAGGATATTTGTATTGTAAAAGCAAGTGGGCTGATACAGTAAGGGGCAGCCCCCATACAACCAGCAAATCTACACATAAGATTAACATCTCAGAAATTTTGTTTAAAAAAAGAGAGACTGAGACATATACATGGAGAAAGACAGAGATAGAGACAGGGAGAGATAAAGTCTTAGAGATGTTGGGTAGAGCCTCTTTGATGATTATTGAATAGACAGAGAGAAAAATCTCCAAGGATGAGAAGACAAGGAAGGTTTATGACCTTCACTGGCCAAGAGAATGCCACACCAATGGCATCACAGACTGATCCATGCATTCACACAGTTACTGATAGGCACAGATTCAGTAAAATGTCCTCAAAATGTTTTGGAGGTAACTGGGGTTTGTTTTTTGTTTTGCTTTGTTCTTTTAAATAGAATGAAAGGCATGAAGGAGTTATTTTCAACAGCAAAATTCCTTTATTACTTTTTAAGAAAAAAAATAAATTAGGCCATATCTTTAAAGACTTATAAATGGGGAAGTAGCATAAAACGTATCATATTGTCACAAAACAGATGTTATTTTTCTCAAAACTGCAGCTTATAAAAAATAAAGACGAAAAAAGATTTTTACAGTTTGTCACACCTTTTTGTTACTTTCTTGCTTCAAGATCTGTGACTTCATCTGCGTATATTGTCCTTCTACTGGCACAGGTTGTAATCCTTTCTATATCTTAGTAACTTGTCTCCTTGCTTGCTGTTGACCAACCTTCTGGTGAAGTGCCTCTATTAACTTAGGTTACTCTGGGTTACACTGGGCTCATACTCAATGCCTTTCTAGCTAGCTTAGGTTTGCCAGAGGTACACTCAGCTGATATAGTCCTTAGGAACTTAGAGCCACCTTCAAACCATGATGATACATTGGAATGATACTTAGTGAAGGTTTTTCTGAGTTATAATATTGAAAGTTATAACATTTAGTAGTTTACAATGTGATTTTCATTCTTAAAGCAAATAAAAAATTTCATCAAGAAAGAAAACAAAACATGAATTTTTAAAATGATATTTTAGTGAAAGATTATTGTTTTCAATAGAAAATCTTAAAACATATAGTAATATTATCAAGTATAAGCGTTGCCATTAACCTTCAACTGTAAAATGATATTTGATAATGAATAGATGCATAATAACAAAGAAAATTTCCTATTATAAATAAGAGAAGTACAATAAGCAAGGAATGTGATTACTTAATTTAAGCTTGCCCACAGAGGATACAAATTAAGAATCTTTCCAAAATGGAAGAAGAACTCACTTTCTTCTGTGTAATGTAGAACAAAGAGCAGTATAATGATGTTTAATATTGGGAAGGACTTTCCTTATGAACAATTATGTATTAGAATTTTGCAAATTTCCAAATCCGGTTTGCAAACATTAATAAAATAGCTGTCTTATATCAGAGCACTTTCTTTTTTAAAATAAAATTTTATTGATGGTTTGTTGTTGTTGTTGTTTTTTAATATCACAGGCTTTCCACAGCATAATAGAATTGTCTGTTGAAATGAAGTACAGCTATGCAAAACTAACCAAGACACTGGCCGTGTATAACAATGTTTGCTGTGTTCCTGTACCATTGTCTACCACTTCTCGACCAAGAGGAAGAAGGTACATTTCACTGCAAATTCTCAAAGTCAAGATTGGTCACTGCATTATTTAGAGGTTTTATGTTTCTCAGTGTTATTTTCCTTTATAAGATTCTTGATGTGTTAATTGTTCTAATGGTTCTAGGGTAACATTCTCACAGCATATATCCTATATGGTTTTTAAATTGAAAAAAAATTTTGAAAGCTTTTTTCATTCTTATAACATTTTCTTTTATAAATAAATTGAAGTATTAAGAACTGAGAAGAGTAGACACAGAGACATCTTGGAATAGTTTAGGAAAGTCCCTAATTCCTAGTCCAACCTTCCCACATTCATAGAATTTGACAAAAACAAAAAACCAAGAACAAAGAGAAATCTATGTTTAGTTTTTATAATTGTAAATGACCTTACACCAGCCAAAAAGACATGGAATTTAGAGTTAGAAAAAAAAATATTTACCAACTGCAGAAAGTTAAACTGCAGAGAGTTAAACTCACTTTCTCTTTAAAATAAAACATAAATTCAAGTTTCAACTGTTACCTCCCAGGATTGGTAAGAGTATCAAATGAGATAATAATTGCAAAGTTCTTAGCAAATTGTAAAGTTCAAAGTGCCTGGCGCACAGAAAGTGTGACATAAATGTTGCTTATTGTTACTGGTACCCATTGAGCTGTAATGTTGTTTGCTTATGATGGTCTGAAGGTGTGTGCTCTTATTCCAAATACAGATAATACCGTGGTTACACATATTGGGGATGTTTAACATGACTTTGTAGGGGCATGATAACTGTCTTCAACTATTGGAAGACCTGCCATGTGGAAAAGGCAGGTAGATAGGCAACAATTATTTATTTAGTGCATATGCTGGAGAAGAAAATGCAAACCACTCCAGTATTTTTACTAAGAAAACCCCAACGGGTCACAAAGAGTCGACAGGACTCAAATGGCTGAACAACAGCAACAGCAACAAATGTGTCAGACGTTGTGCTATGCACTGAGGACACAAGGCAGATACCAATAAATGCAAGCAAAAAGAAAGATGGTCCCTTTCCCTCAAACTTTCATTCCAATAGGGAAAGACAACACAAGAGAAAGCGCCAGATGGTGGATCAGGGGAGCAGAGAACTTGAGTGAGGTGCCTGGTGGAGTTCAAAGTCAGAAGCACAGCCAGGGGCAAAAGGAAACATGGTCAACCAGTGCCCTCCCCAAAAGGGAGGCCCTGAAAGCAGTTCAGCAATGGGAAAAGGGGCAGAGGGATGTTCCCAGAAGAGAACGCAACTGAGGCAGAAAAGGCTGGAAACACAGAAGCACAGCTGCTCGAGGAATTAAAGAGGAATTACACTTATTCTGCTTGGACCCAGAAGATAAAACTAGGGGAAATGGCTAGCAATTACAAAGAAAGAAAGAAAGAAAATTTACAATAAATATTAGGGGGAAAAACCTTTCTAGTACCTCAGAATATAAATAGCTGTTCCCCTTCACTTGAGGCCTTCAAGCAAAGGCTAAGCTAAGCACCTATCAGATATATGGTAAAGAGGATTCCTATCAGTACGTGGGTTGATCTAGATGAGCTCTGATGTCCCTTCCAGTTCTGAGATTCTGATTCTGATATTTTATAATAACAGCACATTTATATCACATTTTGGGACAACGAGGCAGTGTAGTGAATAGAGTGCCAGGCCTGGAGGCAGGAAGACATGAATTCAAATCTGGACTCAGACACTAGCTGTGTGCCCCTGGGCAAGTCACTTAACCCTGTTTGCCTCAGTTTTCTTATCTGTAAAATGAGCTGGAGAAGGAAATGGCAAGCCACTCAAGTATCTCTGCCAAGAATACCCCAAATGGAGTCATGGAGTGTCAGGCATGACTGAATAACAACAAAATATAGCATTTTAAGGTTTGCAAAACCCTTTAAAAATATTAACTGATTTTATCATCAAAACAACCCTGGAAGAGAGTTGCTATTATTAACCCCATTTTATAGACAATGAAACTGAAGCAGATAGAGTCTAAGTGACTTGCCCAGGGTCAAACAGCTGGTATCTGAAGTTGACTTTGAATGCAGGTTTCCCTGAGCATGTCCCAAGCACTATCCATTGAAACCCTTGGCTACCTCTAAATAGAATGCATATGTATCTTCTAGAGTTGGATAGGTTTCATTTTTGTCTTTCTGTCTCCACCACCTAGAACAGTTCCTAGAACATAGTAGGCATTAATAATTATGTATAGGTTACTTAACCCTTCTGGGTGACAGTTTTTTTTATCTGTCAAACAAAGGGCTACATGGTTTCTAGGGTCCCTTCCGGCTTCAAGCTACTGGTCCACCTGCTGGCATTATATAATTCATGCATTAATTCTTTTACTCAAAACTCTTCTCTTGAACACATCCTGACTCAAAACCTTTATGGCACCAAATTCTTGATAATCCTTCATATACCAATTTTAACTTAACTGTCTCTTTTTCCCACATACAGATTATTTCGATTCCACATCATCTACACACACTTTCTTCCAGTAAACAAGCTCTGCTTCCCTCAAAAACACTCTCCTCCTGTGCTTTCTTATCAATAATCCACATGCCAAACCTCAGGACTTGTTTCCTCCACCACAGCTAATAGTGTTCCAGAGTCCAAGGTACATCCTGACCCTTCTTAAATAAGTTCTGGGAATAACTTCACAGTCTAGTTTCAATATATCTTTCCAGACTAATTTCCCGTTATACCCCCTCATGAATTTTATGTTCCAGCCAAATTGGCCCATTTAATGTTCCCTGTACATGACATACTATTTTCCCCTCCATGTCTTTGAGTAGGCTGTCTCCCATACCTGGAATGTTTTCCTTCCTCTTTGGGAGTCCCTAGCTCCTTTTAAAGCTCAGCTCAAGTGATCCACTCCCCACTTTCCTGATTCTCTCAATTATGAGTGCCCCATCCATCATTTTACATTTATTTGTATGTATTTCAAA